>BGPR01007239.1:46241-72778 GCA_013235015.1 Araneus ventricosus | reverse complement strand
CTTTTCATCTGATCGCGGTTCAAAATTACGAAGTATGCCACAAAATAATACTCGTGATGCTTCAAAACTAGACGTTAGTATAACTAAAATAAGCTATTCGTGTCGTTTAGATGCAAAAGTAACTATCACCACTTTTCAAAAATACGTTTCTACAAAGATTATATGTCCATTTGACCCTCTTAACATCTCACCATCTTGAATTGGTAATTAGAATACATTTCTGAAACGCTTCGAATGCCATGCAGTTTATTTTTCAAATCTCATTTTGGCTAGGTGTGACAGAAAATCCTCTTTTCTCAAAAAAATGCCCACTAATGTCCGTGAAATATTTACCCTGCACCCATTTTACCATCCTCAAATATTTAATGATTTATTGAAATGTCTACGGATTTTTCTTGCCCATCCTGTATATAGATATTGAAAAACTAAACTACATGCTGTACAAATAGGAATAAATACGTTTCGCCTCGAAATGATATACACAAGATGATGAAAAGTATCCGGTCACTTTCGGATTTACACGTTTTTTCGAAATTCTCCAGAAAGGGTAAAGGAACTGCACATGAAGTTTGACCATGCTATGAATAGGCTTCAACTAACATCTAACATTATAGATACTAACAAGAGTGCATTTAGGGGATTGAACAGAACCGGGACCATGTGCAAAGTTGACTTGCGTTGCCTTGAAAAAATTTCGTCCAACCAAATAATTTATTCCTTTTTCTATTTATTACATTGAAAAATTTGGTTTAGTAAAGACCGAAAAAATACATAATAATAATAAATAATTAATTTTTTTTACAGAGTTAATATTTTAACCAGATATTAAATCCAAAATATCGTTATTAAATCCAACACCAAAAATAATTGCTTCATATATAAGATTTGGTATTCAACGTACTAAAATAAATTTATAATTAGAGATTTTTCTTTAATTTTCTGAAGATATATAGCAAATTCTTTGATATTACATCATGATTTAGATTTTTGATAAATGCGGATTCATAGATAGCATAGAATAAAATGGCTAATAAAATTGATTTTTCGTTTCTAATGCTAGATTTATAGTATTTTTTTTTATTATTTTTAATCTCTCGATCAATATTTTCCTGCAGATGCGAGCGTTATTGATAAAGTTAAGAGAATTTTTGAATAGAAACAAAATTTGGATAGAATTTAAACAAATTATTTTTTAATAAATATTTCAAATATTTACAATATTGTGACCTGGAAGGTAAAACTTGACGAAAAATTTTGATTTCGTTAAATAAATCAATGTAATTAATTTTCGTTCTGCACCATCTCTCTGAGGCGTAGGGTGCTTGTGCGCTCGGATCTTTCGAAACCCACTAGGGCTGGCCCTGAATTCAAGCATTCCTTTTTAACACATTAAAGCCCCTGGCTCATGTTCTGCTTGCCAGCCAGTATTCCTTCTCCTAAAAATTGTAAAAATATTGTAAAGACTCTTCTTAAACTTTCTCGTATGCGAAGTATACAAAGAGAAATTTGACCTCGAGATTTTTCTCGATCTGTACATTTTAGACCCTTTAAAGACCAAGAACTATTTTTTAAAATAAAGACCTTTTGTTGTTAAATTTTCAGTTGCTACTTGCAATCGCTTGAGTTAAACTAACCTAAGGTCTTAAGAGCAATAATACAAATTATTTTGACCTGGAGATGGTTGGGGAACGGTGACACAAGAGGGTAGTCAAAAATAAAGACTAATCTAGGGTATCGATAGAAAAAAAAACGATATTAGCGTAAAATATTTTACGATATCTCAACGATGTGGCTATGATATTCTGAATACCACATGCAGTGGCGAATCCAAGGGGATGATAAGGGGCTTCAGTCTTCCTTTAGATCTTAACCAGAATTCTTGATTTTTTTCTAAAGTAGGAGCAATGTGTAAGAAACATGATATTCAAATCATTATATCGAGGACAAATAAGGGACAACTCGATCAGTCCAACGTGGATATTAATGATCCCGAATCGCATTATCGAGTTTCTATCCTTCTTCCATTTTAGAATTTCATGATTAAAAAAATTCAGATTAGTTTTTAACTTTATAAAGATATTTTATCTTCCTTTTTCCTGTTTGGTATCTTGCTGAGAAAATATCAACGATTTCGATATATAAGTCATTTTTTTTTAGGATGAACTTATTGAAAAAGTTGCCTTCGTCACCACCGCACAAATAAATGATGAACATTTGCTATGGAAGAGATGAAATTCCAAACACTAATTCTTCGGTTACCGAAATGTTGAATAGATGTGAATAGTGGTGCAGTCGCAAAATAAACAGTGCATTGCCATTATAAAACCAGTGTCAGGAAGCTCTAACCTGGGTGGGAAAATTCGAGCTGTTTTAAGGATGTTTTCGCTATTTTTACTATTTATTTCTCGCAAATAAAAAGCAGTGGCGCAACGGCGTTCCGGAGCGTGAGAGCTCCACTACATCCATGCATAAGAAAAAGAGATGTTTCCTAACATATACGAGCTTTCAGCAGTAATACCAGTGACAACAGGGACTCCAGAGAGGATCTACAATACTTAAGAAGACTGAAAATTTATTTCAGGAATACAACAGGGGAAAATTGGCATACCGCTCTGGCGCATGAATATATTTTATAATATGGGCATAAATATTAATTAAGTACTTAATAGATTGGGCCAAAAGAGCCCTCGTATGAATATTATCCTATGATTTGCTGTCATTTTCTAACTTGTTCAGTTTAATTTTAAATGTCAATGCATTTCGCTGTAACATTTAATATTAAACGCAATTTGATCCTATTTTCGATATCTTTATCATTATCGTCAGGTCTTTAAAACAGCACTTAGATTTTTTAAAGTTTGTTTAACTACCTGATATATGAATATATGATAATAGATTAAGAAAACACATTCGTTCACTCCATTAAATTTGGAGACGTCACGATGATACAAGATTTTTATAATCTCAGCATCCCCTGATCAAGATTCTGGATTCGCCACTGGCCTTACAATATAGTAAAGATATTGTTTGAATGGCGTAGAGAATCTTGCGCTAATAGGGGTGTGCGGTAAATGCCATAGCTTAAAATTATTAATAAAGTCAGCAGACGCACAGGGGTGATTGTATCTTTAAGAGTTTGAGAACTGATTTTGTATTTCAGTATTTCTCAGAGATTAAAGAGGAGAGTAATATTTTGAAACCTTGGAGTATTGTCTTCTTGATACTAGGAAGTACTTTGTAAGGTATCTTTATTTGTGTGCAAGGTGTTTTTATAAGCTTGAG
Organism: Araneus ventricosus; assembly: GCA_013235015.1. Classification (NCBI taxonomy): domain Eukaryota; kingdom Metazoa; phylum Arthropoda; class Arachnida; order Araneae; family Araneidae; genus Araneus; species Araneus ventricosus. Next base: position 69,496 of record BGPR01007239.1, on the reverse strand, counting down.
AAATCGAGTAACGCTGGGTGGTGGAGTGCAAGTAATGACGAGGGTTGGTTTTTGGCTCTGAAGGTCATGATCCGTAAAGATACGCTGAAATTTTCCAAAAGTCGTATCAGGAGAACCATCGCAATAGGTAGATTTCCTATAAGGAATCTACCTAAAATGATATAGGGTTAAATTACCTCCCTGTCTATGAAGCATCATACCTGTATCTAAGGGGTGATCGCATGTACTGCTCGTAATGAGGGTCATAACGCCTAGGTCACATTGCTCGCATTTTTATCTCGACGGCCGTATCCTGCATTTAGTTCAACTCCGGATGCATTGGCCGGGCTGGATCGATTCCTTTAGGTCTTATGGTTACGAATCCACAATTCTAAGGATAAAACCGAGTGCTAAATTTTATTCATCTAGTTCTTTTCGTTTTTGAGTTATAATTTTCACGTGTGCAAGAGCGGGCCGACTTCCCATATTTCGGGTTTACGTATTACTTTCTGTTTTTCTTTTAAACGAAAAAGAAGAGTGAATTATTATATAATCTTCAAAAAGAAAGGGATTTGCTCTACGAAAGGATAAAAATGCAGCAGAGTAAATTTCTATTCGAAAACTAATGCTTTATTCACAGGCAAAATTGGAACTCGACATGCAAACTTAAATATAAAAATAATGAATAGCCTTTAACAGAAATGCAAATTGTAAAGAAAAATTGGCGTACGTTAATTTTTCTCAATATAGCTTTCTTTAGTTGACTTTTAAAATAGGGGAGGACTAATGTGAAACAGGGTAAATAGATTCTGGCTCTATCCATTTTCTGTCGCAAAAGACAGATCCTGAATTACAGTCCATTAGTTAAAAAGAAGAAATGGCCATAGTGGCATGTTATAGCTGTTAAATTCACTGCATCTTTGAAAGTTTATATGTCTTAAGACATCAGCTATCTAATGTTCGTTTGATTTTTCAAATATCCTTACTTAATAATCATTGTAGTTATAAAAACTTTATTCATACCAGCTAGTTTAGTAAGGATTTTTTCCTTATCGAAGAATAAGGATTTCTTCCAATAGTTGCCTCATTCGATTTCGATTTTCAAGACCTCTACACTCGGGCTAAAACCGGGTATCCCAAGTGGAGCAAGGCCGGGCCAGACAGTATCGATGATTCTTCCGAAGAAGACGCTACAAACACATCAGGCATTGATCGTTTAAATTGTAATGATGAATTTTTACTCTGAAAGAAATGAGAAGGTAGCATGCAATGTAGAAACTGCCTTAGCTTGGCCCACGAAAGCCGCAGATGCGCGGAGTAACAAGACAACTAGTTTACATGTGAATGTTTTCACTCAGATTCTTAAATTGTGATATAAAATAAAAATTTCTGGTCATTTTCTACTGAAAATCTAGTTGTATTAATTTTCCATAATGTTAACATATGCACTTGGATTTTACCCAAACCGCATGGTTTGCCCTTTGCTATAATAATATCGTTGATAAGTAGTTTTGAAGTATATGTATTTTAGTTATGAAATTAAAAGGTTTAAATTTGGCAAAAGCTAAAGATGTTATTAAATTTTGCTGTTACTAATTGTTGATGAGATATAGCATAATTCATTTCCAATTAGAGCAGAAACACATGTTAGTGTTTTCACAAAATGCGTCAAAATATTCCAAGTGCAACCATTCAGTTCATCGAAAAACAATGCTGTTAAATGAGAATAAAAATATAAATTTTTTGCTAAATTTTAAAGAATCTCAATTTAATTCTTTTAGACTTTCAGTACATTTGAGAAAATAAATCTTTAGCTTAAAAAGCAATGTTCAGAAAAAATAAGAGTAAATTGTTTTCTGTTGCACCAAATTTATCTCGACACGTATACTTTTGAACCTTTAAACAATATTAGTATATATTACATTCATTAACTGTAGACATATTTTCCCTTGATATTTTTCCAATTAATCTCTTTTAAAATTAGATAGGGCCGCTGTGGTCTAGTGATATGGTCTCGGTTTCTGGCTGGAGCTTTCCAGGTTCGAAACCCGATTCTACCTCAGATCCGCCTGTTACTCGTTACAACATACACATTGTCCAAACGTCTTCCCGTTGGTGTTGTGCGGAAGCTTCAAGGTTGGGATGCTAGATCAGGAGTCGTCATCTCCATCTAACCGCTGTTCAAAATTACGATGTCCGTCCAAACAAAGCCCTCGTGAAACACGAGACGTTAATGTCAGTAAACTAAACCGGTCTCACTCGAAAATCTTGAATAACAGTAAATCTTTAGATACCATCGATTTTCCCTAACGTTCTTGTCATGATTCTCTAATATAATAAAGCAAATGGAAATAAGATATCCAGGATACATAATGTGTAACAATAAAATTTCCATTTATCTGCACCAAAAGTCCTACGTGGAGTCATTTAGATTTCATTTCATTCGAAATGGTGGGACTGGTGGTAATTAATTCCAATTTCCAAAATCCTAACATTTATCGCACGCCTGAAACCTTGGTACTTCCTTTTCCTTAGATGCATCAACAAGACAATATTTTTTTTTTATTTCGAGTCATTTTATCAATGATACGTTTTTTCAAACACGCAGATAAGGCGAAATGTGAAGAAGTTGTTTAATTGAGCCCAAAGAGGTCGTAATTCCAACAACTGATGTTGTTTTTCGAGGATTTTGCTCCTGAAACCTTTTGGTCTCTATTGGCTACTAGGAATTCGGGAAGAAGGGTGAACAGTGATTTGCGTTTCTTTCACTTCCATTGCTTTTCTTATTTGGCTGCTGTATCGGACACTGATAATAATACAATCTTAGAGCTGTTTCTTTATGTTTTGTGACATTCACATTTTCATATCGCAACCCTAACAAATAACGATAGTACCAATGTTCATATATCAGCCCAAATATAAACATCCAGGTTTCATCTTTAAAAAAATTAGAAAATGAAAGAGATGCCTCTACGAGAAGTTTAAATATATATATATATATATATAAATAGGAATTTCTGAAATAATAGAAGTGGTGCAACTATTTTGCAGTTTTTCCAACATTCATTCTAAACTGTTGAAAGATGATACACTATGTGATCAAAAGTATCCGGAAACTGCGATCGGAAAGGAAAACAATTGAATTTGTTATTCAATGGAGAGGGGGATTCTTAATAGTGAAATGTTTTGATATTGGCGTCCGCGCTTGATGGGAATATTTGTGGTTTGCTTAATTGATGGGAAATTTTGTAAGTAATTTTCTCTACAGGCGCTATCTATTGACAGCATATAAAACTAAAAACACAACATTTTGCAGAAATTGTAATAAAAAAAAATGACATATTTTTATTTAACTTTTTTTAAACACTTTACATACATTTAATAGGACTTTGAAAATTGTGTTTCTTGCCCCTGTTTGATTGAATCCAAAACTTTTAAGTAATCAACAATTTTGGTATAAAGATTATCAGTACATATATAATACTTTAAGGCACTAAAGTCATAGGAAGAACCTTTTAATATATTCGTTTTGGTGTAAAACTTTTTCTAGCAAAAATTGAGTTTAAGACGAAGAGCTCACAATATTTCTTACAATATAATAAAACTTTGGATGAAATGGTTCAAAAGAGATGAGTTACAAAGGAAGTAGATGGCTTAGGCAAGCCAGAGAAAGTTCAAGTCAATGTTAAAATAGTTAAAGTCATCGACTTGGGTTTTTCTAAAAAACAGTTTCATTCAAAAACTTGCAAATAAATTTTTTCAAAACCTCCCTTTAATCTGAAATTCAGAAATCTTTAAAATCCAAAACTACGATATAAATGAAAGTTGAAATAACAAAATCCCCCGTTTCACCTTCTGGCAGTGCGTTACTATTGCACAGTTGTCAAGGCACTGCGCTTCTAATTTAACGATGCGGGGTTCGATCCCTGAGTGACAAGATTTTTATCCCGGTGTTTTTCAATCTCTATTATTACCGTCTTCTGCCTCCCATAATTATCTCATCATCATAGTATCACCTTAAACGATTTATTTTTAATTCTTGAAAATTAAAAACTTTCAAAATATCTTTACACATTTTTCATTCTAATATTTTCTATTTAAATAATTCTTATGTTTATTTATGGTAAAATGATTTTTATTAGATTTTTTCCTTTTTCAAAACATGGTCTATTATTCGATAAATTTAAAATAACTCCTAATATTCCAACTCTCAAATTTGCAAGTGTTATAAATTAAGAAAAGAATAAAAACTATTTTTAAAAACATTCTTTCATTAGTGCACTAAAGAGTGATTTTTAATTTTAATTATTTTCTACATTTTAGTTCTTAATTTTTAATATAGAATTCTTTATTATAAATATAAATTTTTTCAGCGATTTCTTCTTAAATTCATAAGTAGATGGCGCCACTGGCATGAAATACGTTAATCGGTTAACTGATGAAGTTATGAAATAATTAAAATAGTCATCAAGAAATCAAGAGTGTGCAAGTTAACTTAAAGGAAAATATCTATAAATAACATTTTATACGGTACTATTGTACCATCAATTAACGTTTCATCTGTGGGCGCAGTACCTATAAATAACGTTTTATTCAAACGCACAATACCTGTAAATAACGTTCTATTCGATCGCACAGTGCCTAGTAATAACGTTTTATTCTAACACACCGTACCTGCAGATAACATTTTATTCGAACGCACAGTAGCTGCGAATAAAATTTCATCCATTGGTTTGTACCTGTAAAAAACGCTTTATCCGTTTGCATCTTACCTGCAAATAACGCTTCCTTAAGTAAAGGCATCAGAAGAAACTCAACCATCATGGTTTTTTCTACAGTAACTCTGCAAGGACGCACAGCTGGGAAATGCGAAAAGAGAGCAAACCTCAGCTTGAAATTAGGAAGGAATTTCCGCATAGCCATTGATGCGTTTAACAGATTATCCAGAAATACAAAAAGTATGGATAAAGTTATTATAATTATGGTTGAGATAGAGAAGGCGTGGGGAGAGAGAGCTAGCGTGGGGGCAATTGCAAATTAGAATTTCGGTGGGAAAAATGAACGTTTAAAGCTGGTTATTAAAGGATCTAATAATTTTAATTCTTTCTTAAAGTTACTATATATTAAAGGGTCGAGATCAGCAATTTTCATCCCAATTTGAGTACTGATTAACGGTTAATTCTACAGAACGACCGATAACTGTTTCACTTGTCATCTATTCGGCCTGTAGCTCGCATCACATATAATAGAATAACAGTCAAGATGCCAAGTGAATCAGATGTCGCATTTTGGACTGTTTTCGGATGGTCAGATAACAGGTCAAGAAACAAAAACGGCCAAGAGATCATGGATGAAAGTTTGTGTATTTTTTTACTTCCATCGACTGTTCCGATCACTTCTCGGTGGAAATATTGCGGAAAATCATGTATCTTTATTGTACATGAGTGTGGCTATACATATCAGTCTCTCCTCTCAACGGCCATTTTCGTTCGGCACGGAATTTTCCGCCCTTACACATAATCTTAAAATAACCTGTATTAAAGACCAATCAAACCCCTATGAGCGGTGGAGTTGGTAGTCAGTTGAGCTTTTCTGGCACTGATTCGAACTCTGATAAAAGAAAATCCTTTCGTCTTTTCGATAGTGGATCTTTTATTGAGACAAAGTGGAAGAATGAAAGAATAAAAAATTCATACACTCAAAAACAATACCTGAAATCGGATCCAGATTAATTATTCTTTTCCCACTGTGAAAGGAATTATTGCCTGTACAGGGGTGAGGCGCTCGAGAGTTCATTTCAGCTTTTCGAGCCCTGATTCGAACTCTGACAAAAAAAATCTGCTGCTATAGGTGCGACCTTCAGCGAATGAAACTTTCAGATCATCGACTGTAGAAAAAATAGATGATATTAATGCTGAGGATACATTTGCCAATTTAAAAAAATTGAACCGCTGTACAAAAGTTTATTTGTATTGTATACTAGTCGCTTTCGACGTCTAGCTTGTTCTCCGAGAATATAATTTCAATGAATCCATGATGCATAGTTAGTATTCACGGTTCCCTCAACAAAGTAATTTTAAACTTCAAATTGTGATAAATATTTAGCCCGTGTTCTTTTAGTAACTTTGCACCTGTTCTGTTCATTGTCTACCTGAACTTCCTTATTGGATTCAAGTAACTGTACGTGCCATATAACATCTCATTGCACGTCATCGGCATCAACTTCACTTTCTTATTCCTCATGCAAAATGCGCATTTGATCTCAATATGAAAATGGCGCTGCATATTTTACGCCCAGCAGCATAACAAATAGATTAAAACATTCTCATGAAAAGAAACATAGAAACCATAATCTTTCATCTTACTGGTTATATTTCCGAATAAGCTTTCTATCTTAGAGGAATTCGTTTTCAGATTTCACACTAACAAAAAAGTACAAATAAAATAAACATAATAAAATCCATTGGGATAATACCTTAGCGTTCAACAATGAAAGAGAAACAAGTAATTAAATATTTCTTTAAACAATAAAATTAGTTGGAATTTTATAATAACAATGCAAAGTTTTTTTGTAAATTACGCCTAAAATATTTTTACAAATTTATTAAAATTAGAGAAACATTATACGGCAATTTTATTGATATCATTAAAAAGATATCAAAAAGAAAAATCATTTTTTGTGCTGTATTGCAGGGTGGTCATAAATTATTGAACCCTATTTCAAAATTTAATAAAAATAAACCTAATAATGTTGCAACTACGGATTTTTTTCTAAATGAGAGAGCTAATATATAATTTTTTCAGATAGGTAACGCGGCGTACGGCGTTCTAAATTTCCTACAGCGAAAGAATTCCATAGTCAATGTGTACAGATCGGCAGAAGCCAATGCACATTTTCTGGTTAACTTTTTAAAAAAATTTTCTTGAATGTCACGGAAAAATATTCAGTATTCATCCTACATGTGAAATAACAAATAAAAGATCGTAAAATGCTCTACAAATAGATGCTTTTATTTTTCTTCTAACTTTAATAGTTTTGCAGATAATGGCTCTCAAAAATGGAAGATATCCAATTATTTAGACCCCTAGACAACCGTAACGACACTTTACCTACCTGAAAATGTTTTAAAATGCGTCATCATTTAAAAATACCGTAGTTGTAATATGAAAAGTTTTTTTAAATAATTTTTGAAGTGTTTAAGGTAATATATGAACACCCTGTATTTTTAGAAGTTCCCAAGGTAAAATGTCAAAATTTCTTTTATCTTTTTAGTTAATAAAACTTCTAACGAAAATTTCGAAAAATGAGGTCCAAGTTGCACATTCCCACCACCTAAAGTATATTTGCCCCAAATTCTGTAGTCATATTTCCAACTGTCTGTTTTTAGAGATTCTTCTTTATCATTACTAGAGATAGAGACTTCTTCTTCTTGATTATGGGACACCTCGCCCCTGGTCCCGGACACGAGTCCATTGTCAGGATAGTGCTGAGGGCCCGTGAGATGTTCTCGTACTATATTTTCTTTATATATATATGCACACACTTTCTCGTACATCGATGTTTCCATCCAGAGGGTCTCCAAAATGTGCAAGACACTTCAGATGACGTGATTACATACTGCCGCAGACTTCTTCGGCTCGAAATTCTAACAGAAATTGACAAGCAGAAAAAAGATAAAGAGATAGAGAGTATCAGAACCCGCCGTGTTCCACACCGGCACCGACACCCAGCGGTTTCGCGGCATGCAACCACTACTTTTTTTAATTTTTAAGTACTGCATATCGATTAGTGGAAGAAGAAATCAAACGGAAAATACGCATTTAAGTTGTATTATTTTGCACATCTTCCACACCAATATCGGCATAAAAGTTTTCGGATCTAAAAAATCAGTATTATAACTCTCTAAACAAAGGTTCCATATCCTAAAATAAGTATTTTGCAATTTCTAGAGGCGACGTATTGTTTGAAGCTCATACTGATCAAAAAAAACTATTTTAATCCCTTAAATGATTAGTTTTCTTTGTTATCTTTAATAAGATGATCCCTTCCGTTTTGAAAAGTGGTTATCGTTTTCATTCATGTCAGGAGGATGAAGGATGAGTTATTATGAGCTGCTTCCCCCCAAACACTGTTTCAGCTGTTAAGTTTGAAAGTAGGTCAATATTTGAATGGAGCTGTGTCCAGTTGCGAAACGTCCACTAAAGCTGCAGTCCCCACCCCCTCAAATAATATTAGAAACTTGTATTTTTTCGTTTTCATTATAAATGGCTTACTTTTCCACTTTGAGATTTCAATGATCAACGAAAATGGCAAAAAAGTAATAAAAATCGTAAAATGAAGACGGAAAATCTATCAGGAATTAAGAGAGAGAAGGACCGGAGTTGCATATAGTTTCGCCTGTCGGAAGAAAAAGCAACCCTTTTGCCGTTTGAAGTTATATGTCCTTGAGCTGCGTTTTCCACAGCTCACGTTTATAGCGACTTGCTCATTTGGCTTTTTTTTCTCCGTAGTGCAGTCATTGGTTAGTTTTATAAGTCAAATTCTGGGTGAGATGCAATTTTTGATTTTTTATTACTTTTGGGTTGCTAATTACGAATCTGAGGCTTGATACAAAAAGTTTTTATTGGAATTTCAGTTATAGCAAAAAACGCGAAAAAATATTTCCCTGTTCTTGCTTATAACTCAAAAACTGTTAATTTTTAGTAAATGATTATTATGTATTAAAATAATCAGCACGAAATTCCCTACAACTTAGATCTAAGCAACTTTTGCAGAACTGCTTGTTTCTGAGGTAACGAACTGACACTCGATGTGTCTTCAAAAGGCACGGGAAATTTAGTTCTTCTTGAGGGACTTACGGATAAAATAAAATACTTGGATATGATAGGTTTGGTTTAGGGTTTGCAGCATGCAGTAGAAGTTGCCTGGTTTTAATAGTTGTAAAATGTAACTGCATGCCCAAGCTCGATCTCCAGACCTTCATTTAATTGAAAATTGGTTGTCTCTATTGGGGGGATATTCAAAATTACAATATTATGAGCAAAGAGCACTTAAAACTCTTACAAGCGAGTGGTCCAAAATATTCAGTAAAATAAATCAAATTCTAGTTGAATCACTAACGAGTTGTTTTAAATGCAGTAGCAGATGCAACAAAATATAAATTCATTTCTTTTTTTTGAGAAATTAGACAAGATATATACTCAATTTTGCTATCGTAAAAACTAAACTAAATTATACTAAAAATTTTCGGCGCCAAAAAGATTCCTCACTAATGTTCACGAAATTCTTATCCACTACTCATTTTACAAACCGCTAATTTTTAACTGTTTCTTAAATGTTGACGGAATTTTTTGCCCATCTTGTATGCAGATATTGGAAAACAAAATTTCATGCTTCATGCACGGGAATAAATAAGTTTCGAGGAGAAATGAAATACACAATATAATCGAAAGTCTCAGGAAACTTGAGGATTTACACATTTTTTCAATCTTCTCCGGAAAGGCTCAAGTAACTGCATATGAACTTTGACTGTGCGATGAAATGGCCGAAACACACATTTACCATTAAAGGCTCTGTCAAGAGGGCAATTAGGGAACCGAACAGAAATTGATGAATAAGAAAAGTGATTTCAACTCGCCCCGTATAACAGAAAGCTTATAATGATTTTGAAAATTCATCAACGGTAATGTTTAATGTGATCCTCTCTCTCATGCTCCGGAAGATATAAAGGTTCCCTTAAAATCTCAAATTTTTCCTATGTTTTTTGCTTAAAAATTTCAGAGTTTAAAACCAAATTATGGGGAACACACAGAATACACGACAATGTATTAGAAAGGCATTGCATTAAAATTTGAAATAAATAATTTGATTATAAGAGAAATTATGAATATTAATAGTAAATAAATTTTTACTTCGCGTGAGCGAGACGTGGCGTAATGTTTCTTTTACAACTTCAAAGCCAGATGTGTAAGGCAACTTATATTAACATTCCATGTGAAAAGCACTGAGGTTTAGATAAAAATCGGCATTGTAGCGAAAGGAATTTGAATTTTTCTTTAAGTGTAGCAAAATGTGAGTAATTTTCCACAATTTATTTCATTTAAAATTCAGTTTTCGAATATATTTATAGAATTTAATAAAAGTAGAACATGGTAATACCCACGTATACTTATAAATAAAATGCAGAATTTAAATTACATTTCGAATTCAAGTTTAAAGCTATTCGGAGATTCAAGTCTAAAAATATCACTTTTTGGAAAATCCTCATCATTTTGTTCCTCTGAGAGAGAAATTGGAATTCCTGTCGCTAGAATGCCGATATTTTTCTAAATCTTAATACTATTCAGCTAGAATTTTTTATATAAGTTGCCTTATCTATCTGGCTTTGAAGTTGTGAAAGTAACATTACGCTACGTGTCGCGCATGCGCAGTAAAAAATTATTTACTACAAATACTCATATTTTCTCTATTATTCAATATATTTACTTAAATTTTTATAAAATGCCTCTGTAATGCATTGTCGAGTACTCTGTAAGTTTGTTACAATTAGGTTGAACGTCTGATGAAAATTTTGGACATTTTATAAAACTTTTATTTCTTCCAGAATATAGTGCTATTTTTAAGAAAATGGATGAAAGCAATGGTCATATTTATCATCACCATTGCTGAAATTCTCAAATCATTATAAGCTTTCTAGAAAACGGATTGTGCTGAGATCACTTTTTTTCATCAATATCTGGAAGGCCTATAAATGTTCTCCTGACCGAATCTTCACTATAAAATGTGAGTTCAAACATATTCATCACATTGTCGAAGTCCGATCGATGAATTCCTTCAACCTTTCTTTAATATGCGAAAAATATGAAAGTGACCGGATACTTTTGATCATATAGTGTATTTATCTTTGAATAGTTCATTATGAATGTTTGAAATTTTTTTTAAATGTACCACTCTTTATATTTAATAACTTACTTTATAAAATTTTATTTTAAATATAGCAACTCTATTGAAGGAAAATAAGGCATCTTTTTTTTTTATATAAAGCCTGGATTTTTTATTTTGGGCTGGTAAATAATATTAGTATTAATTAGTGTCACTTAGAGGAATGTGATATTAAAACGTGGATGTTGAAAAACGTCAAGATAAAAGTTCTAAGTATACGGCCACCCGAACGTTTTCGAGCAGTCGCTGCTTGAGGGTCAACAGCAAAAGAATTACAGACACTATGTTGAAGAAGAAGGGGTGGCCACACGCTTGACCTTCGCGCCTTTTTTCGTTTCTCTGTGTGCATTCTCGCGGCTGCCGCAAAACGATGCGCTCGGGTCTATTTTTCAGGCGGGGGAAATAAATCGCTTTGCTCCTTATGGTGGTTTCCGTTGGTATTTTCATGTGTTCCAGTGTCGGATTATCAAGTAGGCAACTGTCTAGGGGCCCTGCACCTTTCGGGGTCTCAGTCATCGAAATGTTTTCGGGCATTTTCAGGTATATTTAATTTTTGTAATTTTATTTGGTTTACAAGTGCCCCATAAACTCGAGCGTAGTTAAATTAAAATTAAGTACCACTTAAATTTCAAAACACTATTCTTAGCAATTTTTTCATGTTTTAAATTTCTCTTGCAGGTGTGTGCGGGCAATGTTTTTTTTCTTCTTACAGTTGACGGATTGCCTCATGAGTATCAACACTCTTGTCAAATTTTGTATATGAGTATTTGGAATGTACTAAAAGAAATTGTGTTGCTTCTTTTACTATCTTGCTAAAAAATTAATTTTAATTTATTTTAAATGCGAGATAATGAAACTAACTTTCTTGAAGTGACCAGCAATTAAATGCCATATAAAATTTTCAAATCTATATTTATATAGAAACTGCTTATATAGATATTAAATTAATATTAATTAAATAAATCTGACTTTGGTAGTTATGGAAGGGGGAGGGCCCGTAAATTGATTTGCCTAAGGGCTAATGCAGGACTTAATCTGGCTCTGCTGTGTTCTGTTCTACTATTTTTGATATTTAAAATAAATATATCAAGGAATACTACTTGGTTAGTGAGCTTATGATTCTTGAACTTCCATAGTTTTTCTCCTAGTTTAATATCACAGATGTGAATATTTCGGTTGAAATATTGTCAGTTTCATTTATTTTATTTTCACGTCATTCAGCTCGTTCTTCTGTACTTTTCTATTGCTTTTTTGTCAAATATTTACATTTTTCTGTTTCTTTTTAAATAAATTTTTTTAAATAATTGAACTTATTAACCTTTTTCCAATTACAACCTAATTTTATTAATTACTCTCTTACAAATTGATTGTTTTCTCCTTTTCATCTGATCGCGGTTCAAAATTACGAAGTATGCCACAAAATAGTACTCGTGATGTCTCAAATCTAGACGTTAGTATAACTAAAATAAGCTAATTGTGTCGTGTAGATGCAAAAGTAACTATCTCCACTTTTCAAAAATACGTTTTTACGAAGATTATATGTCCATTTGACCTTCTTAACATCTCACAATCATGAATTGGTAATTAGAATACATTGCCGAAACGCTTCGAATGCCATTCATTTTTTTTCAAATCTGATTTTGACTAGATGTGACAGAAAATCCACTTTTCTCAAAACTTTTCTTATTTGGAGATGGCCTTTCTACACGCCGCATTTATTATTCTGCGAATTAACTTGCGCGGAGTAATAAATGTGTATTAATTCGAAAAAACTTGCGTTAATATTAAAAGAAATTAATATGGTACAATTTAAAGCAGGAATTTTTCAATTACCTTCTTACTTTAAAGAAATATTTAAGAATCTATAATTTATCTTTAATATTTTTTTAGTTGAAGGGGGAAAAACAACCAAAACTCTAATGAGATTACAAACACTTTTGCTTCGTTTTCCAGTACGAGATAAATGGAACAAATCTTTTATTTATACATTTCTAATGTATCAAAAATTTCAAACAAACAACCGTTTGAATTCGTCACTCTGTTATACTAGAAAGCAGAAACTAATGACTGAGCTCGCGTCAGAAAAACCGCACTTGGTCTTATTATGATTTTATTTATAATAGGGAATTATGAAAAGTACGTTGGAGGAAGTGAATGGTATCTCAAAAATTCCTATTATTTAAGATTCTCGAGAGGAGACCGGTTTACTTTATTTATAATAGCTTCCGTTTTGAATTAACACGAAGTCTATTTAGGCACGGACAACGTAATTTTAAATTCCGGTTTCATGACGAGGACGACAACTTAGCTCGCAACTCCCTCTCCTAACTTCTACACCACACCAGCGAAGTACTACAGATTAAACGGGAGCACAAACATGTCGGACCTTCAGTTTAATTGTATTTCGAACCCGATTCCATTGAAGAACACCTAATTCTAGTCTACGGAAATGGTTGGAAATACGATTTTAAACTTTTGGTTGTAAGAAGGTCTATTTTGGAAACCAGTGTTCCAATCTAGAAAAACAGTTACCTCAATTTGACAAATAACACAATATTTTAAATATTTTTAAATGAGAATCTACATTCTTCTGAAGATAAATAAATTAAAAAACTTTTATACATTATTTTTTTAAACTTTACTTCCATATCACTGTGCTTTAAAAGAATCAACAGATGGTCATAATTCAACCACCTTCCCCTATTTATAATATTAAGATCTTTTTCACTTAATAAGATTAAAAAAAGGGAACACGATCCATTCCCAATTGGGATGATACAAAAGCCGGCTGTCCGATTGAGAAGCCGTCTTCAATGAATTCCTTCAAAATTATTACCATGTTTAATAAAGACTCCAAGGATTCAAAAACAAACTCATATCTTTAATCTTTGAGACTTACTAAATTACTAAAATCGTTGCAAATCTCTAAGAAATACAATCACCGAAAGTTATCACGAAATAAGGTCCCTTTTGCCTGCTTATTTAATTTATAATTTTAACTTTAGAATTTTCCTGTCGTAATAAAAGCGAACATATCAATTAAAGTGAGGTCGAAAGGCGACTATAGATGTGTAAAAAGTACAAAGCGAAAAAGTGGAATTCAAAGAAGAAAAAAAAAACGTCGGAAATTAATCCGGTTTTAAAAAGATTTGCGCTTGCAAAAGAACGGAATTGCTCGTGGAAAAGTAAAAGTTTTCGAATATGTACAGAAACCTTTCTTCAAGCCACTTTTAAAGGATTATTAGCCCTGTTTGTTATCCAGTTTTCATATCTTTACGGTGTCGAAAATTTATCAAAGAAATCTTCTTCATTTCAAGAAAAGCATCAAAATGTTTTGCAAATGAATGGTTTGTCCATCGATCTTAACATTTTTGAAGACGCTCCACCTGATAATCTCTATGATTTATTTGTCAGCAGATCTTCGCATGGAGACCACAGTACCGAATACGCTGAATCAGCAGTAATAACAGATTTACAATGATGATGTCAAATTATTTAAAAATTGAAGTTGATGACAAAATGTTTTGTTCCGTTCAGAAGCCGTCATATGAAGAAGCTGAGACTATAAAAGATGGACCATGTGCATCGTCTAATTCGGTGGTCTGATATAAGTTAGTAGCGACTGGTGAAAAATAAAACTCCTTTTGAAAGACTCCTAAATCCGAAACCTAGATTGCTCTTTGGAAAGCAGATACACTAATTTTTAATTCTATTGTGTTTAGCTACAGGTTTATACATCACAGTATAATTTCCATTTTTTCTTCTTAGTTGCTCCTTACAGTGCAGTCTGATGTGGATTTCTTTTACTAAATATTTTCAATGCCAAAAAAATGCCCACTAATGTCCGTGAAATATTTAACCTGCACCCATTTTACAATCCTCAAATATTTAATGGTTTATTGAAATGTCTACGGATATTTCTTGCCCATCCTGTATATAGATATTGAAAAACTAAACTACATGCTATACAAATTGGAATAAATACGTTTCGCATCGAAATGATATACACAATATGATGAAAAGTATCCGATCACTTTCGGATTTACACGTTTTTTCGAAATTTTCCAGAAATGCTCAAGGAACTGCACATTAAGTTTGACCATGCTATGAATAGGCTTCAATTTACATCTAACATTGAAGATTCTAACAAGAGAGCATTTATGGGATCGAACAGAACCGGGACCCTGTGCAAAGTTGACTTGCGGTGCCTTGAAAAAATTTCGTCCAACCAAATAATTTATTCCTTTTTCTATTTTTTACATTGAAAAATTTGGTTTAGTATAGACGGAAAAAATACATAATAATAATAAATAAATAAATTATTTTTATAGAGTTAATATTTTAACCAGAAAAAATATGGTTATTAAATCCAACACCAAAAATAATTGCTTCATATATAAAATTTGGTATTCAACTTACTAAAATAAATTTATAATTAGAGATTTTTCTTTAATTTTCTGAATATATATAGCAAATTTTTTGATACTAACATCATGATTTAGATTTTTGATAAATGCGGATTCATAGATAGCATAGAATAAAATGGCTAATAAAATTGATTTTTCGTTTCTAATGCTAGATTTAAAGTATTTTTTTATTATTTTTAATCTCGATCAATATTTTCCTGCACATGCGAGCGTTATTGATAAAGTCAATAGAATTTTTGAATAGAAACAAAATTTGGATAAAATTTAAATAAATTAATTTTTAATAAATATTTCAAATATTTACAATATTGTGACCTGGAATTTAAAACTTGACGCCAAATTTAGATTTCGTTAAATAAATCAATGTAATTAATTTTCGTTCTTCACAATCTCTCTGAGACGTAGGGGCCTTGAGGGCTCGCATCTTTCGAAACCCACTCGGGCTGGCCCTGAATTCAAACATTCCTTTTTAACACATTAGCACCCCTGGCTCATGTTCTTCTTACCAACCAGTATTCCTTCTCCTAAAAATTTTAAAAATATTGTAAAGACTCTTCTGAAACTTTCTCGTATGCGAAGTACACAAAGAGAAATTTGACCTCGAGATTTTGTCTCGATCTGTACATTTTAGACCCTCTGAAGACCAAGAACTATTTTTTTAAATAAAGACCTTTTGTTGTTAAATTGTCAGTTGCTACTTGCAGTCGCTTGAGTTAAACTAACCTAAGCTCTTAACAGCAATAATGCAAATTATTTTGACCTGGAGATAGTTGGGGAACGGTGACACAAGAGGGTAGTCAAAAATAAAGACTAATCTAGGGTATCGATAGAAAAGAAACCGATATTAGCATAAAATATTTTACGATATCTCAACGCTGTGGCTATGATATTCTGAATACCACATACAGTGGCGAATCCAAGGGGATGATATGGGGCTTCAGTCTTCCTATAGAGCTTAACCAGAGTTCTTGATTTCCTAAAGCAGGAGCAATGTGTAAGAAACATGAGATTTAAATTATTATATAGAGGGCAAATAAAGGACAACTCGATAAGTCCAACGGGGATATTAATGATTCAGAATCGCATTATCGAGTTTATATCTTTCTTCCATTTTAGAATTTCATGATTACAAAATTCAGAATAGGTTTTAAGTTTATAAAAATATTTTATCTTTATTTTTCCTGTTTGGTATCTTGCTGAGGAAACATCAATGATTTCGATATACAAGTCAAATTTTATTAGGATGAACTTCTTGAAGAAGATACCTTCATCACCACCGAACAAATAAATGATGAACATTTGCTATGGAAAAGATTAATGAGTGAAATTCCAGACACTAATTCTTCGGTTATCGAAATGTGGAATAGATGTGAACAGTGATGCAGTATCAAAATAAGCAAGGAAGGGCCGCTATAAAACCAGTATTGGAAAGCTCTAACCTGGGTGGCAAAACTCGCGCTGTTTTAAGGACGTTTTCTCTATTTTTTCTTTTTTATTTCTCGCGAATAAAAAGCAGTGGCCCAATGGCGTTCCGGTGCGTGAGAGCTCCACTACATCCATGCATGTGAAAAAGAGATGTTTCCTAACATACACGAGCTTTTAGCAGTAATACCAGTGACAACAGGGACTAGAGAGAGGAGCTAAAATACCTTAAGAAGAATGAAAATTTATTTCAGGAATACAACAGGGGAACATTGGCATACCGCTCTGGCATTTAAGAATATATTTTATTAATTTTGGAACAAATATTAATTAAGTACTCAATAAATTGGGCTAAAAGAGCCCTCGTATGAATATTATCCCATTATTTGCTGTCATTTTCTAAATTATTCAGTTTCATTTTAAATGTCAATGCAATTTGCTGTAACATTTAATAATAAACAAAATTTTATCATGTTTTCTATATCTATATCATTATCGTCATGTCCTTAAAATATCACTTAGATATTTTTTAAGTTTGTTTACCACCTGATATGTGAATTTGTGATAATTGATTAAGAAAACGCATTCGTTCACTCCATTAAAATTGGAGACGTCACGATGATACAAGAATTTTATGAACCCAGCTTTCCCTGACCAAAATTCTGGATTCGCCACTGGCCGTACAATATAGTAAGGATATCGTATGAATGGTGAAGATAATCATGTGCTAATAGGCGTGTGCGGTAAATGCCATAGCTTAAAATTGTCAATAAAATAAGCAAACGCACGGGAGTGATTGTATCTTTAAGAGTTCGACAACTGATTTTGTATTTTAGTGTTTCTCAGAGACTAAAGAGGAGAGTAATATTTTGAAACCTTGGAGTATTGTCTTCTTGATACTAGGAAGAAATTTGTAAGGTATCTTTATTTGTGTGCAAGGTGTTTTTATAAGCTTGAGAAATCGAGTAACTCTGGGTGGTGGAGTGCAAGTAATTACAAGGGTTGGTTTTTGGTTCTGAAGGTCATGATCCGTAAAGATCCGCTGAAATCT
Source organism: Araneus ventricosus (assembly GCA_013235015.1). NCBI lineage: Eukaryota > Metazoa > Arthropoda > Arachnida > Araneae > Araneidae > Araneus > Araneus ventricosus. The sequence continues at coordinate 51,675 of BGPR01007239.1, read as the reverse complement.
TCCAAAAGTCGTATCAGGAGAACCATCGCAATAGGTAGATTTCCTATAAGGAATCTACCTAAAATGATATAGGGTTAAATTACCTCCCTGGCTATGCAGCATCATACCTGTATTTAAGGGGTGATCGCATGCGCTGCTCGTAATGAGGGTCATAACGCATAGGTCACATTGCTCGCATTTTTATCTCGACGGCCGTATCCTGCATTTAGTTCAACTCCGGATGCATTGGCCGGGCTGGATCCATTCCTTTAGGTCTTATGGTTACGAATCCACAATTCTAAGGATAAAACCGAGTTCTAAATTTTATCCATCTAGTTCTTTGCGTTTTTGAGTTACAATTTTTACGTGTGCAAGAGCGGACCGACTTCCCATACTCCGGTTTTACGGATTACTTTCTGTTTTTCTTTTAAAGAAAAAAAGAAGAGTGAATTATTATATAATCTTCAAAAAGAAAGGGATTTTCTCTACGAAAGGATAAAAAATGTAGCAGAGTAAATTTATATTCGAAAACTAGTGCTTTATTCACAGGTAAAATTGGAACTCGACATGCAAACTTAAATATGCAAAAAATGAATAGCCTTTAACAAAAATGCAAATTGTAAAGAAAAATTGGCTTACGTTAATTTTTCTCAATATAGCTTTCTTTAGTTGACTTTTAAAATAGGGGAGGACTGATGTGAAACAGGGTAAATAGATTCTGGCTCTATCCGTTTTCCTGTCGCAAAAGACAGATTCTGAATTACAGTCCTTTAGTTAAAAAGAAAGAATGGCCATAGGGACATGTTATAGCTGTTAAATTCACTGCATCTTTGAAAGTTTTTTTGTTTTTAGATGTCAGCTATCTAATGTTCCTTTGATTTTCAAGTATCCTTACTTAATAATCATTACAGTTATAACAACTTTATTCATACTAACTGATAACATGTTTAGTAAGGATTTTTTCCCTATCGAATAATAAAGATTTATTCCAATAGTTGCCTTGTTCGATTTCGATTTTCAAGACCTCTGCACTCGGGGTAAAACCGGGTATCCCAATGGCTCAAGGCCGGGCCAGACAGTATCGATGATTCTTCCAATGAAGACGCTAAAAACACATCAGGCATTGATAATTTAAATTGTAATGATGAACTTTTACTCTGAAAGAAATGAGAAGATAGCATGCAATGTAGAAACTGCCTTAGCTTGGCACACGAAAGCCGGAGATACGCGGATTAACAAGACAACTAATTTACATGCAAATGTTTTCACTAAGATACTTAAATTGTGATATAAAATAAAAATTTCTGGTCATTTTCTACTGAAAATCTTGTTGTATTACTTTCCCACAATGTTAACATATGCATTTGGCTTTATCCTAATAGTGGGGTAAAACCGGATGGTTTGCTCTTTGCTATAATAATATCGTTGATAAGTAGTTTGAAATATATGTATATTAGTTATGAAATAAAGTACAAAGGAAAGGTTTAAATTTGGCAAAAGCTAAAGATATTGTTATATTTTGCTATTACTAATTGTTGATGAGATATAGCATAACTCATTTCCAATTAGAGTCGTAACACATGTTAGTGTTTTCACAAAATGCGTCAAAATAGTGTAAGTGCAGCTATTCAGTTCATCGAAAAGCAATGCTGCTCAATGAGAATAAAAAGAATCTCAATTTAATTCTTTTAGACTTTCAGTACATTTGAGAAAATAAATCTTTAGCTTAAAAAGCAATGTTCAGAAAAAATAAATGTAAATTGTTTTCTGTTGCACCAAATTCATCGTGAATCACTCGTGAAAAACGAGACGTTAATGTCAGTAAAATAAACCGGTCTCATCTCGCGAATCTTAAATAACAGTAACTATTTAGATGCCATCGATTTTCTCCAACGTTCTGGTCATAATTCTCTAAAATAATAAATCAAATCAAAATAAGATATCCAGGGTACATAAGGTGTAACAATAAAATTTCCATTTATCTGTACCAAAAATCCTACGTGGCGTCATTTAGATTTCTTTTCATTCGAAATGGTGGGACTGGTGGTAATTAATTCCAATTTCCAAAATCCTAACATTTATCACACGCCTGAAACCTCGGTACTTCCTTCTCCTTAGATGCATCAACAAGATAATAATTTTTTTTTATTTCGAGTCATTTTATCAATGATACATTTTTTCAAATGTGTAGATAAGGCGAAATTTGAAGAGATTGTTTAACTGAGCCCAAAGAGGGGCGTAATTCCAACAACTGATGCTGTTGTTTTTCGAGGATTTTGCTCCTGAAACCTTTTGGTCTCTATTGGCTACTAGGAATTCGGGAAGAAGGGTGAACAGTGATTTGCATTTCTTTCACTTCCATTACTTTTCGTATTTCTCTGCTGTATCGGACACTGATAATAATACAATCTTAAAACTGTTTCTTTATGTTTTGTATCATTCACATTTTCATATCGCATCCCTAACAAATAACGATAATACCAATATTCATATATCAGCCCAAATATAAACATCCAGGCTTCATCTTTAAAAAAATTAGAAAATGAAAGAGATGTTTCTACAAGAAGTTTAAATATATGTATATAAATAGGAATTTCTAAAATAATAAAAGTGGTACAACTATTTTGCAGTTTTTAAAACATTCATTCTAAACTATTGAAAGATGATACACTATGTGATCAAAAGTATCCGGACTCTGCGATCGGAAAGGAAAACGATAGAATATGTGATTCAATGGAGAGGGGGATTCTTAATAGTGAGATGTTTTGATATTGGCGTCCGCGCTTGATGGCAATATTTGTAGTTTGTTTAATTGATCGGAAATTTTGTAAGTAATTTTCTCTACAGGCCCTATCTATTGACAGCATATAAAACTAAAAACACAAAATTTTGCACAAATTGTAATAAAAAGAAATGACATTTTTTTATTTAACTTTTTTTAAAACACTTTACATACATTTAATAGGAGTTTGAAAATTCGAAATGCGATTGAGATCACACTTATTTAGAATAGATATTTAAAAATGTGATGGATTATGTATCCCTACCCGACAGAAGATGACGCACTTTTTTTCAGCACCGGTTTTCTCTACGTATAGACGCGGGTTCTTCTACTTAACCAGTTCAACAAAAGCCTCGACGCCATGCTACGTACCATCTCCAATCCTGCAATTCCCTTTCTCCTGACTCTCCATTGCGGTAAACAATTCATATCAGCTATTTTTCGCCGAGTTGGACTCAATTCTTTTAAGAAACAAGGAAGCTCCTTTTACAGGAGCAGTTTCACTTTAAACCATCAAGATCCGGTTCCACTAGCACTCTGGGGCTCCATGTGTGACTGGCGCTACACATATTCCTATTCTAGGGCTATCTGACTAATTTGCCTAACTATGATGTACCAGTGGCAGGTTTTTAATCATAGTAAAAACGTAGGTCCTTTTTCTGGATTAAATTTATTCTAAAAAAATTTGCAATTGTATGTGCACATAGATTAATTGTCACATTGACCAGTCATAAAAATCAACAGTTCAGAAGTTCATGACTAACCAAACAAACCCTGCTCTCAGGCCGGTGTTCAGACTCTTCTGTTCCTTCTCTGCGACCCTTTTTCAACTTCCTACTATACGAAAACACGCTTCATCTCTTTTCTTGACAATCTTTAACCTTGGCAGTTGAGGGAAGATAAAATGAACCTACAGAGGCCTCTTTGTCAATGAATTAAGTAGAAGAAATGATTCGCCAGATAGTGTAATGTACAAAACAGATTGAATGGAATACAAATTAACAATAGCTTAAGAACCCACAGACGCCTGAATAACATCGTCTCTCTGAAACGTGTGTCTCTTCGGATGGCAAGTCCTTTGAAAATCTGATTATTCTCCTCCAACACACCTTAAGTATTCTAAAAGTTTTTTGTAAAGAAAAAGAATCCTACTTGTCATTCTCATATTTTTCATGCCACAAACGAAATAGATGTTATTATTCTCGGAATTGTATTGTTGTATCACGGTAAGCTAGCCGAGTTTGGCACCAGCTTGTTCGCACGGAATATAATTTCAATTGAATCTCCTATGCATAATTTGATATTCATGTTTCCTGTAACAAAGATATTTTAAATTTCAAATGGTGACAGACATTTAACCCATGTTCTTTCATCTTGCCTTTCATCGAGCCTTGCATTTGCTCGGATGGATGTCTATATGAACGACCCTCATGGAGTCAGATATTTGTCCGTGTCATTTAACGTTAAATTGCGAGTTTTCGGCGCCAGTTTCTCTTTCTTTATTCCTCACCAAATATATGAATTTAATTTCTGCATTAAAACGACGCGTCAAATTTTATTCACAACAGCATCTTAGTTAGTATTAAAAAATCCTAATAAAAAGAATTAAAATATAGGAACCATAATCAGTTAATCTACTAGATATATTTTTTAAAAACTACTATCTTAAAGGACTTAGATTAAAGATTTCAGAGAAAAATTGATGAAACAAAGAAAGAAAGTAAAATTCTTAGAATTCAACACTGGAGAGAAACAAGCAAAAATATTTGTTTAAACAATGAAAACTGTTTTAATTTCATAAAAACAATGAAAAGTATTGTAGTTAATTAGGCCTAAATATTTTTAAAATTTATTAAAATTAGAAAAACTGTACGGCAACTTCATTTATATAATTAAAAAGATAAATTTTTGAATCTTCCAACGGTACAAAACATTTTTTGCTATAATACTTCAGGAAATTACCAAGGAAAACTACCAACATTACGCTTAATTTTTAATTAATTAAAATTCTAATCATTTTTTTATAAAACCCGGTTTCAAGGTCCGCATTCCATTTTATCTGCTGCAATCCGTTCGAACGCGTGCAGTTTGCGGTATAAGAATAAAAGGATCTCACAGGATTTATACAGTATTTTCGATATAGCTATACGTGAGCATATTTGTTTCTGGAAGGTTTCATCGCTCTGAAAATCAAAACATTTCAGTCTAACATGAAAGAGATAGCCCCACACTTCATTCTTGGTGCCTTTACACGATGCTGCAATCTGGATCCATTCTTTGTAGAGAAGAGGATTAAAGATGATGGGTACTAGTATCTTCTGAAATTGTGCGTTAATCCACAATTGGAACATTTGCATCCAACTGTTCTATTTCAGATGGACAGTGCTACATCTCAACGGACGCGTCCTGTATGTGAATTACTTGATAGAATGTTTCCCGAACAACTGATTGATCTTGAAGGACCATTACCTTTGACTCAGCAGTGATCCGACGTAATTTCACTGTATTTATTCTTGTAGGGTAATGCGAAGGACATAGTTTGTAAAATACCTGTTTCTGATATTTCAATTTTCAAGGAGAATATACAAATTAGCAATCATCATCGCAAAAGTTAAAAGAACTTGGCGAGAGAAATCGAGTGCAGAATTAACTCTCTTCTTGTTACTAAAGGAG
>BGPR01007239.1:0-43241 GCA_013235015.1 Araneus ventricosus | reverse complement strand
CCAAACTTTGGTAGATCTAGATCCAAACTTCTGCCTTGTAGTGTGTTAGTGTGTCTAGAACTGTTTTTGCATCATGTATGACGCAATTTATAGATAGCATCCATACCTTATAAACCTTATGTCAAAAAATATCATTTGAACGGCAACTTGTTAATAAATATGATGGGTTTGGATGCCTTTAAGGATATGTTATTAAATAAATTTGCATCAATTTTCGTTCAGAAAAAATTGATATGATAATTCAGAATCAAATAGCCATACCAAATGACGGAATTGAAATGCTACAGCTGAAAACCGAATTTAAAAAGAATTCAATTCACGTTATTAACTGCATTGATCTTGAACAAAAAAGTTTCTTAGAGGGACGTTTTATTAAGCTGGTTATTCATAAGGGCTCCATTCTACGCAAATTGCATGGCGGCACTCCACGTCTTTCCATGATTTTCCGAATTTCTTACCACCTCTTCCCTTATCTGGGCCGATGCTATGGTACAAAATACAGTGCCGTGTTTTGTATGGACGACCAAAGACCTTACAACAATAAAATTGCTGTTATGCATATTTCCAGATTTTGATACTTTTCATGACAATTCGACTGGACTAATCCGACACTAAAAATAATCCAACGTCCTGAACTTTTAACTTCGCGTATTGTAACTTTCACTTGTTAAATAAATCATCCGGATGAACAACACAAATCTTATTTTGGTTTACCAGTCCAGATATAAGAAACCAGACTGTAAACGAAAGAAATCCTATACAGTTAATACCTTCTAGCTTGGCAAGAATAAGAATTTTTATATATAAAAAGTTTCTTTTAAAATAGTGGTATACTTATCAAAACACGTCTCTATATATCTTAATGTTTGGTTTTATAAATGTCCTTTGTTGTATAAAGTATATTTTGAAAATGAATACACATGTGCATTCTTCTAAGACAAATCCCTACAAGGAAATTTGCTAAAATATTTCGAAAGAAAATCGTCATGCTTCCAATGATGCCTCATACCTTTAATAAAGTTAACCTTAATTAACTTAGAATGACTAAGCTATTTTCAATTGATGATTGTTCACGCCTTTCATTATAGTTTCATTTTTTTCAAAAAACAATTTTGTGCCGTAATAGTTTACAGTTTACGACAAAAACCAGCATGAATTTAATAGAAAAACATATTGGAAAAGTATCCCAAATGGAGAGTCAAAAAAGCATTTCTTTTTGGTTTATTTAATTTATTACCGTTCAATTCTTTCTACTAACTCTGGCTAACGAATTTCGAGACTTGCAAATGTTCTGAAGACATGTAAGAGGTCAGATTGAAGTCATCTGACATCTAAGCTTTTTCATAGCTTAAACGTTTGGATCATGCTTCTCTATGATTTTTAAAACAGCACATTATGCGCAAAGTATAACCAGAAATGACTGTTTCAAGAGTTGGAGAAGCTTTTATAAAATGTCAATCTCGGTGTGGATTTGGAACAGCTTACATTATCATTCAAAAACAGAGCTCATTGACATTCATTTTGGGAATGGAATGTATAGATTGGGACATAGCTCGAAGAATGTACAGTCGCGGGAATAAAAAAAACCCCACCCAGCATTAATTTCCGTCGTCCATCGCATAATAAAACAAAAAGTACCAAGTATCATGTAAAAACGTCTAGTAAAAAGTTCGAAACCTAAAAACCTCATATGGGGTCGTCTACATATTTATAATCGCACTAAGTTCGAAATTTTCAATGGCAGCACATATTTTCTTGATAGATTTCAAAACTCCATCACAATTTATGAAGAGATACCAAATAATTCTGTCATTCTAGATGAACTCGTTTTGAAACTATAATCAAATGAAATTTTGAGTCCCTATTGTTAAAGGAAAATTTTGAATATTTTATTGATATCTTGAGAAATAATATAGTTATCTAAATCGATTTTTTTTTGTTTTAATAGCATGAAGAATCCTACATTTCTGCACTTATAATTTTGCTTTTACAATGATTTTGAATATTCTTATACAAAATTTCGGCTTATTCGTAATAGTAAATTTAAAGTTACATTAAATTTTCTATTATCACTGTAAAACGATGCATTTAAGGGGGCATAATATATTTCGATATATATATATATATATATAAATTATAGTTTAAAAATTAAAATTGTTCATTTCACCAAATCATTAATATACGAAGAATCAAATAATACCCTATTACAAAGAAAACACCCACAATAAATGGAAAAGTGAAATATAGAGTAAATCTCAACAAGTTATTGATTTTAATATATATACTAACATTTCAATAAAACAACGAATATCCTCTTTTTTCGATTACTTCCACTCAGGAAAAAAATCCTAGGTATCTGTATTTAAGCATTATTAAAATTTTAACCCTTTGCAATCAAAATTTGTTCAGGTGAAAGTGAAACTTATACAAAACTTCAAGAGCTATTGTATATCGTTATTTTCGCCGGACAAAATCAAAATGTTTGGAGAAAAGTTGAGTTCAACAGAACATTTTAAGAAAAACGTTTCCTCGATTGTGAAATGTGGATCATTACTTTAATGTGCTAAATAATTTAAAACGCTACTGCTGATATTTAAACGCAAGCCGAGAAATTTTTTATCTAAATGTGGAGATGACCCCTTGCTGACTTAGAACACAAAATGCCGAATATCTTCCTCTCTATTTATGGCCTATTAATCAAATTTTTTTCTTGGAATATTTTTTCATCAGAAAGTGATTTATAACATCAAATATGGGTGTTGAGCAAATAATGATGGGTGAATACTTTTTTTTCTTCGACTGTTCATAGGTTTTTATCCTTATTAGAAGGCTGCGAATCACCAAGATATTAAAATGCTCCTTTCTTTGATTCAACCAGTTTTTTTCACATATCTACCTCTAATGTCATCAATTAACTTAGAAATTTTAGACAATATAACATTTCAAAATCAAATGATCTGATTTGGTGACCTTTCGATTTATATCTGAATTTCTATGATTACCGTATACGCGGAGAAGAAAAAGTCACTACTTGAGTCGTCATACACATACGTTTCGTCCATAAAATATAGGGCAATCTTCTCGACGAGAAAAATATGTTTGCGTCAGATTTCAAAAACGAACAATTATATCTTATTGCTATTTAGAAAGTATGAGTTTCATAAGCTCTGAATATTTTTCCGCAGTATACTGCTAAATAAATAGTTTATTTGCTGGTATTCTTGTTCAAGTGTTGAAGATTTTATCTTCTCTCAGCTGAAAAGAATGCTTCCTGAAGAATTATTTTTTAAATGGGGAGAGGCAAAATCTTCCACAATTTAATAAAGTAAATTTATACAAAACGTTAACGAAGTTTCAACGAAATTTATAAAAAATATTAATTTTTTGTCAGAGCGAACTTTTTTGTGAGTGTATGTGTTTTATGTGCTTTGACTTGATTTGACGATTTTTTAAACTATTGTTTGGTGTTTTTTATATACCGCTGTCGGATTAAGCTGTTGTGTTTTGACTTTTGTTATATGTATTAATTGCCACCCGATTTATGGGTGTCGTATGTATTAGATGTATGAAATTTCAATGTAGTTGTCTTCTCCAAATTTGTGTTTTCAATATTGACTGGCTGAGTATTGTATTTATATTTATTTCGAAGTAGTTTTATACACCAGTGTTTCAGTTTCTTTTTTTAAAATTTCAATGAAAACAATTTCCCTTCAGATCAATTAAGGCCCTAAGCTAATTTTGGTAGGTTGGTTCGGAGTCGTCTGTGAATGAATGAAGTTTCAAAGCGAGTGACAAGAATGCCTACGCAACGTTTTCTTACCCTCGACCATGCAGAGAGGTTGCTTTTCATGTGGATATACGAAAAGCAACTGCATAGCAACACATTTAACGAAAACATCATTTGTGAGAATGCAAAAGTGCTTTTTGAAGCATTATAAAAAATATCTTTTGACAGCTTTCTAGTAAAAACAGAATTGGATGTCATGTATAATAAACTATTTTTAATAGTTTTCTACAAATCGAATACGCATTCCAGTTTGGTTGATTTCACTATGAAAGAACAGATGAATATGATTCAAGCTCCATGAATATTGCTATGCATAATTTTTCTCAGAACAAATGTTATAGATAAAATGTTATCGCATGAATGAAATGAAAAATCGCAAGATGAATCGCAAAATGAAAAGCAATATCGTATTGTTATCGTTAAACTGTGTCACTTAACGAGTGCTATATTTTACGAGTAAGCTTCTTTAACGAAATATGCTGGTTAAGCAAGGTTCCAAGGTATCTGTAATATTAATGTTTTTAATCCATTGGCGTCACCAACTGTATTTTATTAATTTGAAATACCAATCATATTTTCGAGGGTAAGGATGAGACAATGTTTGCGTTGTCTTAAGAAGATAACTCATAATTTATTTCTTATTTAGTTCTTGTGAAAAAACATAGTCGGAACGGCGCTAAGACTCCACTACTAGGTGTACCGGTTGATAATGCGAATTTTATTCTAGGTGTACCGAGGCGTAGATACGTAGTGTAACGCATGCCATGTGATCGTAATGGAAAAAAGCCTTACAATCACAGACGTCAAATGTTCTAACAAAAGTGAACAGGGGTTCGGCCTACCCAAAAGGGTATGAGGCCTTTTAGAACACCGGCAAATAAAAAGGAAATTCAAATAATGCAATATGACACAACACACATAAAAACATCATAAACAGAGAACAGAATGTTACAAACACTGCTAAAAAAAAAGGGCAACAAGAAAAATAAAATAAGCAAACTAAAACACACCCACACAAAAAAACCCGAACCAAATGCGCACCGAATCGATAGCACAATTGGAGAAAACATAAATAATTTCAATTTTGTTTGGTTTTAATCACCAGATCTGGAGCCAACATTATAAGTATTCAAAATACTTAAAAATAGGAGCCCCTAGAGTCCATCCAAATGAGAATACAATTATAAGCTCAGCACAATATACCAATAAAAAGAAGGAGGCAATAAAAAATGCTAGAAAGTATCATTAAAATTCTTACAAAAGGGACATCAAAAATAAACCCCGTGTCCTTCACTTGTTCAGAAAATAATAAAATCCACCGAAAACCACGTCAGTCGATAATACTGAAATTCCAACAATGCTTAATAAGCTCATCGCTTACATTTGCTTTCGTAGAAAAAGCACGTATATTCTGGAAAATATAGAGGCTTTTTAAAAAATCACAAATTTTCCAGAATGTTTTTTCTTATAAAAAGCAGAGTTTAAACAAATTATACGAATTTGCATCATACTCGACAACGTATTACAGAGGCATTGAATTGGAATTGGAAATAAATACTTTCAATATTAAAGCAAAGCAGCGGAATTAGAATTCATTTCCAATAGGAACAAAATGATGAAGGATTTTCCACAAGTTGTTTTATTTAAACTTCATTTTTCAAATAATTTTATAGAACTTCATAAAACTTAAATATGCTGAATAGGCAGACATACGTAATTTAAATTCGTAATTTAAAATACAGTTCGACGATACCTATTCGAAGTTTCAACTTAAAGAAATACCGGTTAGTGAAAAAACCCTTAAAATTTTTTTCCTCTCGATGAAGTACCAATATCTTTCTAAATCTTAATGTTATTCAAATGGAATATTTCTATAAAATGTCTTATACATCTGGCTTTCAAGATGTGAAAGAATTATTACTCTACGTGCGGCACATGCGCAGTAAAATGTTGTTTACTAAAAATATTCATATTTTCTCAAACATTCGATGTAATTACTTCATATTTTAAAACATTGCGTCTCTAATATATTGTCGAGTATTCTGTAAGTTTCATATAATTTGGTATAAAACCCTGCATTTTATAAATAAAACACATTCGGGAAAACTTTGGACTTTTTAAGATAACCTTCTCTTCCTCTATCTATCTAATATCTTCAAGAATATAGTGCTGTTTTTAAGACAAATGATGCAGGCAATGAGCATTTTTAGCATAACCATCGCTGAAATTTGAAAACCATTATCAGTATTCTGTGAAAAGTTTTCAGCTGAAATAACTGTTTTTCTTCATCAATTTCTGCTCGGTGCCATCAATGCTGTCGTGACCTAATCTTTACTGCAAAATGTAAATTCAAGTCTATTCAACACATTGTCGAAGTCCAAGCGCGGTTCCTCCAACCATTCTTTAAAATTAGAAAAATATATGAATCCAAAAGTGACCGGATACTTTTGATCATTTAGTGTACCATCTTTGAATAGTTTATTATGAAGGTATCAAAAATTGTAAAAAGAGTTGTATCACTTTCCATATTGCAGAAATTCTTATATAAATTTTTAAAAAATTTAATTAGATCATTGTCTACTGAGATGATTTTATATTTCTCATGTTGTCTATGTAATATCAAATTTCTTAAAGATAGAGCATGGACTTTTAATATTTGGTCTGGTATATAAATATTAGAACTATTGTCATTTGGTAGAGATGTGATATGAAAAAAAAATCTTACAAATCGTAAAGATAAATGATAGCAGCGCCCTTAATTGAGGAAATTCTAATTAATTACCTCCATCCCACAATTTCAAACGAAACACAATCTGAATGACGCCATATTATTGTGGTATAGATGTCGTAGGCGAAATGAACTAATTCGGCTTATTGCAAAGAAACTGATTATCTCAGTTCGCCTGTGACATAGATAAATTCATTTATTATTTTTATTATAAAGATTATTATTTTTACACGATATATTCCGGATATTTTATTTTGATTTGATTTATCATATTAGGGAATTATAACAAGTACGTTGGAGGTGAACGATGCCATCTAAAAAATTCCCGTTATTCAATATTCTCGAGATGAGCCCGGTTTAGTTTAGTAACATTAACGTCAAACTTTAAAGCAATACGAGGGATATTTTTGGTCGAAGAAAGTAATTTTGAACCGCGGTTAGAAGACGAGGACTAATCCCTAGAGCGCACCTACCTCTCCTGAATTCCAAACCACACCAACGGCAGGAAGTCGAACTCACGTAATATTAAACGGACATTAGGCCCACAAATATGACGGGCATTCAGAGGAACAGAACAACTAATTCTACTCTATAGAAGTGGTGAGAGCTATCATCTTGTAACTTCGGTTTGTAAGAGGGACGATTTAGGAAACCAGTTTCCTTAGTTTGACAAATAACACAATATTTTTCAACTATTTATGAAATAAATTTACAATACTAAAAGATAAATAAACTGAAAAAACTCTAATGCAAGGGTTTTTAAAAAATTTACTTCCATATCAATATACATTAAAAAAAATCTATAGATCAAAATTCGACAACTGTCCCCTATTAATAATATTAAGAACGTTTTCGCTTAATCATGATACAAAAGGGCCGGGGATAATGCCCAAAACAGATGCTTCAAAAGCTGTGTGTCTGAATGTGAAGTCGCCTTCAATGAAGAAGGTATGATAAATTCGATAAATTATATCAACAGTTTCCAATCCCCTTGTGACAAACTTTCTAGAAATCTAGCCGATTTTTTAAGCTTTTGAAAACTACTTGCAAATTTTTTCTTAGTATCAAGAAGACAATACTCCAATGTTTCAAACTCAAACTCACATCTTTATTCTTTAAGAAGCACAAAAATACAAAAACCGTTCTTAATCGCTAAGAGATACAGTCTAAAACTTATCACGAAAAACGTTTACGTGAAACTGCTTATTCTATTTACAATTTTAAAATGATTTTATTTATACAACTCAAAAATTAGTACTGATATAAGAAAAAACACATCGATTTACAAAGTGATATGAAATGGGTACACCTGGTGGGCAAAAAGTCCAAAGTGAAAAAATGATATTCTAAACAAACAAAAAAAAATAAATCGATAATTAATCAGTTTTAAAAACGATTTGCGAAGTATTCATTATATGTGTCTATCCTTGTTGAGTCGAGTTTCCCGTAGAAGGAGGGGGAACGAAAATAATAAAAGCAAAGATTAACACATAAATGTCGCTGATATAAGAGAAAGAAAATGTAGAACATGAAATAATTCAATGCAGACATGTCAAGACTCGAGTAAAAGTCACAGGAGAAGAACGGAATTCATCTCGGCATAGTAGTACATTTCCAACATTTACTATCCTGCAGAATGAAAGTTTCTTCAACCACTTAAGAAGGATTATTTATCCTGTAAATTTTCCAGTTTCATATCTTTACGCTGTAAAAAATTTTGCAAACCAATCTACTTGAATTTAATATTAGCATGAAAATGTTTTGATAATGAAACGTTTGTCCAGACTTGCCAACTGATATTCATAGTGCTTTAATTGTCAACAGGTCGTTTGATTGATGCCGTAGTACCGTATACGCTGAATCAGCGGTAATAACATATGTAACATTATGCTTTGAAAGTACTTCAAAATAGAAATTAAGAACAAAATGTTTTCATCCGTTCAGAATCCGTCTTCTGACGAAGCTGAGGCTTGAAAAGCTGGATCATGTGCAGCGTCACAACAGGCTCTGAATCAGGCTAGACTGGTGAAAAATAAAACAGCTTTGGGCAGGAGACGAACTCTGGTTTTATACTTGGCAGGACACAGATCGTTAATTGATTTGTTGTTTACTGCAGGTTTAAAAATAACAACGTAATTTGCATTTTTTCTGCTTACTTGCTCCTTATTGTGCCGTCTGATCGGGACTTGTTTTACTAAATGTTTTCAACGACAAAAAAAATTCCGCATTAATTTTCGTTGAATGATTACTCCGCACACATTTTACAATCCACTTATTTCAAAATTTTTCTTGAAATGTCTACGGATATTTTTTTGCCCATATATAGATTTTGAAAAAATAAATTAAATTCTTTTGAAACGGGAATAAATAAGTTTGGAGTCAAAATGAAATGTCATCTTTCAACAGTTTAGAATGAAGGTTTCAAAAATTATAAATGAGTTGTGCCAGTTTAAATATTGCAGAAATTCGAATATAAAACTTTTAAATTTCGCAGTACAATAAGTGTAATGGGTGCCGTTTTTTGCCTATGATTTTAAATCCTTAATTTTTTTGGTTGATTAATTAACTTTAAATCTTAATTTAATATCTCAGGTAATTAATTTTATTAATTGCTTATAAATAACAGGATTATTTTCAATAAGCCACAGAGAAGAAGAAAAAGAAGAGTATTGCAAAAGCTGGATGTTTGGCTGTGAAGTCGCATTCAATGAAGAAGGAGCGAGAAATTATTTAAATTATATTTGCAAGCCCCTATTCCCCCTTTTTACTTACTTTCTTGAAATCTAACTGATTTCTTAAGTTGCAAATTATTTCCTAGTATCAGAAAGAAAATATTAAAGGTTTCAAAATCAAACTCACATCTTAATTCTTTAAGACATGTTAAAATACAAAAATCGTTGAAAAACTCTAAAAGGGCCAATCACAGAAAGGTTTCACGAAATAAGCTCCCGTGTGCCAGTTCATTTAATTTACAGTTTTAAAATGATTGTATATAAACTTCAAAAAAATTACCACTGCTCTAAGATAAGTGAACATATCGATTTACAATGGATACTGGATGGATACACCTGGTTGGCAAGAAGTCAAAAGCGGAAAGTGATATTCCGAAAACTCATGAAAACACGTCGGAAATTAATCAGGTTTGAAAAAGATATTCAAGGTATTCGTTACTTGCATTCTTTGCTTACCAAGTGGGGTTTTTCCTCGTAAAATGGAGAAGTAAGAAAGTTAACGCATAAATTAACCTTTAGATAGTGCTGATATAAGCGAATGAAAAATTAGAACAAGAAACAATACGATGCTGACAAGTCAAAACGCCAGCGAGAGCCACAATGGAAGAACGGATTTTATCTGTGCGTGGTAAATTTATTCCACTATATATCGGATCCTGCAGAATCCCAGTTTCTTCAAATCAATTAACAAGCATTATTAATCTTGTAAAACTTTCCAGCTTTCATATGTTCACGCTGTCGAAAATTTAGCAAAGCAATGAAATTTCATTTATAATTAACTTTAAAATATTTTGCAAATCAAACTTTTGTCTAGTTCCCTGAACATTTTTTCAAACGTGCCACCTAATATTATCAATCATTTAATTGTCTACATGTAGTTTGATGGACGTCGTAGTACCGTACAATCTGAATCAGCGTAAACATTTATGCCTGAATTTCTAAGTAGAAGTTGATGACAAAATGTTTTGTTCCGTTCAAAAGCTGTCGTCTGAAGAATCTGAGAGTAGAAAAGCTAAACCATGTGCATCGTCTAATGCGGCGGTAACTTGTACAGGTTAGTATTGAGACTGGTGAACACTAAAACTGCTTTCGGGGAAGAGCCAAACCCTGGTTTACTGTTTGGATGGCAACTATACTAATCATTAATTCAATTGTTGGTTACACCAGTTATTTAAATTACAATATAATTTGCATTTTTTCTACAAAGTTCTCCCTTATAGTGCCGTCTGATGGGGATTTCATGTACTAAAAACTTTCAACGCCAAAAATATTCCGTAGCAATGTCCGGTAAATGCTTTCTCTGCAACTATTTTACAATCAGCTTATTTCTAATGAGTTCTTTAAATGACTTCGGATTCATCTTTTGGCCCACCCACTCCATACATAGATTTTAAAAAATAAAATAGGTAGTAACACAAATAAAATGGTTTTACATACGGGAGTAAATAAGCTTTAAGTCAAAATGCGACATCATGTTCGAATACTTTACAATGAAGATTTGAAAAATTGTATAGAAGAAGCACCACTTTTAATATTTCTGAAGATTCTATATAAAATTTTTAAATATTAAATTAAGACTAAGGTAAGTGAACAATGGGTAAAAATTTCTTTAAGATAAAGCCTAATCTTTTATAATTGGGCTAGTAAATGAATATTACTATTATTGCCATTTCGTAGGGTTTTCATATGGAAAAGTTAAGATAGAATTTCTAAGATAGGATTAATATTAGTGTCCAGTACAGCTGAGGAATAAGAAAAGCAACGGTATAGATAAAAATGCAAATAACTCTTCGCCCATCTTCCATGCCTCCGGATTGCCCACGAGAGCAAAAGAGTTTCAGGTGCGAAATCCCTGCAGTACCTACAACATGAGTTATTGGAAATTAAGCCCTCTTCTTGACTTTGGGGTCAATTAAACAACATCTTCACATTTCGCCTTAGCTGCGCGTTTCTCAAATATGTATCATTGTTAAAATGACTCAAGGTAGATCATATTCTTTTCTTGTTGATGCATCTTAAGAGAAGGAAGAACTGATATTTAACGGGTCCCATAAATGATAGCAGCGCCCTCATTTGTGAAAATTGGAATTAATTAACTCCAATCCACCACTTCGAATGAAAAGAAATCTTTCTATCGCCATACTGTATTTTTGGTATAGTTAAATGGAGGTTTCATTGTTACACAGAAAATACCCCGGATATCTTATTTTAATTTGATTCATAATAGGAAATTATGAGAAGTATGTTTGAGGAAATCGATGGTATCTAAAAAATTCCTATTATTGAAGATATTCCAAATGAGTCCGGTTTAGTTTATTAACATTAATGTCATGTTTTGAAGCAACAGGAAAGCTGTTTTTGGATGGACTTCGTAATTTTGAACCGCGGTTAGATGACGAAGTGGATACTTGAGCTGGCACCTTCCTTTCCTTAATTCCGCACCACACCAGCAAGGGGAAGTTGGATTCACGTCAGATCAAATAACTCTTTTTTAAAATGACTCAAGGTAGATGATATTTTTTCTTGTTGATTTATCTTTAGAGGAAGAAGAACTGATAATGATAGGTTTATGAACCCGATTCCTCTAAAGAGCTACTAATTCTCCTCTACAGAAATGGTGGAAGCTACGATCTTGTAACTTTTGATTGTGAGAGCGTCCGATTTGGGAACCAGTTCCCTTAATTTCAACGATAATAAAATTTTTAAACCTATTTATGAATTATAATTTACGATGCTTTGAAAATAAATGAACTCAAAAATCTCTACTACATTGTTTTTTATTAAAATTACTTCCCTATCACTCTACATTAAAAAAACCTTCAGATGATCAAAATTCTTCACCCTTCCCCTATTATAATAATAAGATATTATAATAGGGTAATATATATCTACGATGTGCTATGATGCTCTGAATGTCGACAACAACATATACACATCGTATGAATATTGTAGAGCAGCTTGTGCTAATAGACTATTTTGTGACTCAACTATTCACATCTATATAACATTTCGATAACCGACGATTTCGAGTCTGGAAATTCAATTATTTTTCTTTTCCAAGCAAATATTCAGCATGTACTTGTTCAGTGGTGATGAAGGCACCATTTTCAAGATGTTCATGCTCATAAAATTAGACTAATACATCGAAATCATTGATGTTTACTGCGCCAGATACCAAATAGGAAAAAAAGATGGAATATCTTCATAAACTAAAAACCAATTCTGAATTTCTATAATCATGAAATCCGAAAAAAAGGGGAAAGATAGAAACACGAGAATGCTATTCGGGATCACTAATATCCAGGTTGGTCCGATTGACTTGTCGTTGTTAGTCCTCGAAATAGAATTGGCATCTCATATATCTCACCCGTTGATCCTGATTTAGAAAAAATTAACATGTGATTTTTAACTCTGATTTTGTTTATACTGATAACCGTTCACCTATAATCAGTCAGAAATAAATATAAAAATTAGAACATAATAAAACGAGAAAATATAATAAAAAGAATCACTGTGTAAGCGAACAACATTACAAATTCGTTTTAAAAAATTGCGGATATAAAATAGAAAAATTAAGTTCTTTTCAATTGTTGTTTATTTTCAACAAACTATTCGTTTTCGTTTTAGGAAAAATAGCTGAATTGCTCATCACTAGAAAAAGATTGAGTGTTATCCATTCGGTTTTTCTAATGTCCTTCCGCAATACGGCTCATTTTGTGTATCGCTTCAACGTATTGTGAAATAAATCTAATGTCCATATCCGACACCTTACCTTTAACTGAATGGATCTAAAAATTGTTACTGACATACAATATTTAATCTAAACAATATTCCAAAATTGCACCCATATAATACAGTTATTATGTACACATAGACAGGGGATACACCAGTGGTGAGGTCCGAGGACCAAAGCCCCCAGATGGGACAAATTTCAATTTAACTTGGAGACAAATAAAAATCTGGGATATTAACAGAGAGGGTCTCCAATATATGCTCCTTCTAATAAATTGTGAGAGGATCCTCATTTCGCGACTCCACTTGTACAGCAGGTCGTGCCCCCTGTCGGGCGGAATATAACGCCAATCCTGTTCTGGCTTACCACCACGGGAATACCCTGTACAAGGTTTCCTCAAGTAGACGAGTCGAAGAAAGGAGGGAAACAGATATAAAATCAAACGCAACATTTGGCAAACTAAGCACACTTCTTTAGGCGTATAATTAGTTTTTGACCGAATCACAAAAAGAAATTAGACCTCAGCCGGTTCTATCTGCGCCAAATATAATAAAACTCTTTTCTTCAACCCCAAAATGCAGTGGAATATCCCGTTTCCATAATGATCGACATCGGCATGTCTGGTGTCTGGGGTTTGTCTCGTGGCGATAGGACATTACATAAACAAAACGGACGGACGGGCTAACAAACTTACTGTAGATGGATTTTGTCCAAAATTCGATATAAATTTAAAATAGCTTTAAATAGTACAAACGAAAAATATGTATTTCCTGAAAAGGTTATTACTTTAGGAGGTCTAAAACATGGGCATTAAACAAAATCTCGATATCGAATTTTTTTGTTGATTGCGGTACTTTCTCTTCACATATGTATTTCCTCTACGAGAACGTAGTAAAGGAATTGTCAGTAAACAGCATGTTTCTAATAATATTCAGTTTTATGATAGCATTTCTTAAATTGCCATCAAAGATCATAGGATTACAGATTTAAATTTCTCTTTTGAAAACAAGATTCTTTAGGGTGCTACAAAATTAATTTTTTATTCGAATTATTTTTTAATCTTAAGTCCTTACTTTATATTTAATTATAATATTCATTGGAGTGTCAAAATCTATACAATACCTCCTAATGTAATTTCATTAGCAGTCTCTACGACAAGGAGACATCCATTAAACAGCAGAAAATTTATTGAGGAAGTTTCGATTGTTACGTTAAAATTTATATATAGTATAACAATTTTTAAAATAGTGGTAAATCAATTTTTTAACATACAATCAAATAAATATCCCGTTTGATATATAGGAAAGTGACTTAAATTTCTATTGGAACACGAATCTAGAAGAAAAGGTTACTTAGGCAAAATTGTTTAAGTAATTTGCACTCCATTATGCTGAAGAATATAGTCAAATTTTTTAAGAGTCTCGTATAAAGACATTGTAAAGAACAATCGCCATTCCTAATTTGTGAACATTCATGCATTAAATTTTAACTTCTGAAGAAAATTTTAAATCATTATCAGTTTCTGTGAAACGGAGTAAGCCCAAATCATTTTCTTCTTCGTCACTTTCTGATGGGACCACTCGTGCCCAAATCATTATTGTAAATATGAATTCCGACCACTGTACTTCCCGCCTTTGAGTCCCGTCCACGCCGAGTTGCTGCATTGGGGTATGAAGAAGGAGGTTCCACATGATAATAGGAAGTATCCGATGACTTTTGGCACTTCAGTGTATATTATGGAGATTTGAAATCGATCCTCTGCCTGGAGCCACGACGATTAGGAAACAAAAAATAAATAACTAATCGATAAACAGATATTTTTTTTTCTGAAAATATTAAAACAGTGTATTGTGATTGTTGGTTAGGCTTAAATAGTGGATCGGTATTTGCTGCAAGAAATGAGTATTCCATTTTGCATAAGAACGATTTATTTCTTACTTAAAATAACTTCAAATATATAAAACAAAACATAACTACTCTCTCCACACATTTCCATACTTAAAAATCTAACATATCCCTCATATATGTTAACTGGATCAAAACATGCTGATGAAAAGAATTAAAGTATCATAAATATAATCATTAAGGTGTTCGGATATGTTATTCAATAATAAACTAAATATCTTGGGAGATTTAATTATAATTTATTCCTCAAACAATTTTATAAAATAAAAGTTATTTTCATTACGATTTTATCAAAGAATATGAAAAAATTAAGCTGGATTTTCATTCTCCAGCTTTAAATAATAGAAGAGAAGCATGTAGTTAAATATTTGCGATAACAATAAAAATGGATCCATTGCAACAATGAAAAGCATTATTTCAAACATACATAAAAATATTTCTTTAATTTGTTAAAATTTGCGAAAAATCGGACGACAACTGCATTGGCATGATTAAAAATTAAATTTTTGGATTTCAATGTGAAGTAAAAGTGATTTATGTGCGATAAAATGTTCAACAGATATTTCCAAAAAATTAATTTATGAAATTTGCTTAATTTTTAATAAATTATAATTCTAATTAAAATGAATTTCGAAAAAATAGCTTTGAGGTGCACATTCCCATCCTCCAAAGTATGTCTGTTCCCAATTTGGTATCTAAAGGCCAATATTCTTTCCTGTACAGCGCAAACAGAAACACACACATATTGGCTTTTGTTATCAGTTGAGGGTAGCAGTTCTTGGAGAGATCGCAGTTGTTTAACGAAAGGGTCTGGGCTGTTGCATCAGACACTTGTTGGTTCTAAGCTCTGTGGATTTTCGTCTTGATCAATAAACGCACAATATAAAAAATATCCTCACTCTACCGTGGCTTAGAAGATTTGAGGGTGGACTGATAGCTCTGTTTTCATCTTTGTCATCATTCGCGATTACAGGTTCACATGTTCGAGACCCCGAATCCCCAAAGCCGCGGAAGTGGTGCATGATGTATATTCAGTGGAGTCATAGTGGAGAATCTCCCGCTGGTGCGGTGCAGATGTTAGAAGAAGAGATGCCGTTCTAGTGATCTGAAAATAAAGATACCCATCTCGAATTAGACCTCGAGAAACTTCAAAGTTGAAGGTGAATCTAACTAAATTGGTGGTTGGTAACTTAACGATTGTTTTTACATCGGTTTGTTAATAATTTTATGTTTTCATATGTAAAACACTCGAAAGAAATTTATCTGAGAAACAATTTTCAACCTAGCTTAGTTAGGTCCCGTTTTGAAGCAACACGAGATCTATTTGGAGAGGGACCTCGTAATTTTGAACCACAATCAGATAACGAGAGCGACGCCTGAGTTGGAAACCCTCTCTAAACTTCCGCACCACGCCAGCGAAAGCGCGTTTGATCCATTAGATATTAAATAAACACACATACTTGACGGATCTTCAGTGGAATCGGGTTTCGAACCTGGAGCCCTCTGGCCAGGGCCCTACAGCTAAACCATCACGACCGCCGGATCTTAAGTGAATTAGGGTTTCGAATTTTTATTTATTTTATTTCTCTTAGCCATTTGATGAACATGTATCAATTGTAACCCTCAAATTAAATGTTTAGCACGTAGAATAATCTTTTGTGTCCATACAAAATTTGATTTCATAATCTGTTCTATAATCTTCTGATTTCTGGATTTCTACAAATCTTCTAAATTTCAATGAAACTTACTCGGCGTATAAAACTATTGAAATAAATATGATTTCAGTTCTCATTGCCCTCTTAATATCGATATTCTTAATAAAGAAGATCCACCTAATCCACGGATAGAATTAATAAATTAGAACTTCACCACCACATGTTCATTGTATAAATATTTTTTTATTAACAACAAGACGTTTTTCAGATATCGTTTCTATGTTAAACTTCTTAATATACTTTAAACTTTATTCTACTAAATTAATTGAAAATAATTATGTTAATGATGACAGTGTATTAGGCACATATATCTAGAAATTTACTATTAACAACAATAATGAACTAATTTCAGCACTTATGCTGATAATGGAACCCCAAGATGGCGCCGCGATAAGCAGTGTGTGATAACTCGTGATACTTCTAAGTGTTTCAACTAGGTGAAGCACCTCATTGCCTCGTTGATACTTCGATTAAATTGAACTAGATAAAATTTATCTCTGCAACAATGAAAAGGCTTATTAAATTTCTTTTACATCTTTTAAAATTATATTTTGTTTAATTATCTCGAATGTAATGCATGTTTGAAACCAAGAAATTTCAACAAATTTTAGAAATCTGAGAGTTAATGCAGAAGAAGAGCATTCTTTCTCAAAGCCTAACGTCAAATTCCGTAACATTATTAATGTTCATTTATAATATATTACAATTTAAAATAAACACGAAAGTTTTATCTGCTTGCTTTCAGAAAATGTGTCCCATAATACTTTAGAAGTGTAACCAGTCGTCTAACAATTTGATCCCTGTATTTTTATGAAACTCAACGTTGCAGACATACGAACTGAGACCACAAAAAATGATTTTCCCTATTAGCACAAGATGTTCTACAATATTCATGAACGATACTGTGCGGCATTCAGAATATCATAGCAACAACGTGAAGATACCGTAAAATAACTTGTGCTAATAGGGTTTGTATTAATATGTGTCTGCGAATACGATAACTCGGACACAAAATTTATGACGACTCTATTAGCATTAGATGTATGAAATTTAGATTATGGTTTTTTATAAAAGAACTTATAAATAAGTATCAAATTTTGTATCAATCGGTCAAGGGGAAAGATCCAAAATACATACTCGTTTCTAAGCAGAATACAAAGCATGCCATATTGTGTAATATACAAGAAAATCAAGTTGGATCATTCCCATTCGTAAGGTTCGATGTACGCCCCATTTTTAGTCTGCGC
Source organism: Araneus ventricosus (assembly GCA_013235015.1). NCBI lineage: Eukaryota > Metazoa > Arthropoda > Arachnida > Araneae > Araneidae > Araneus > Araneus ventricosus. The sequence continues at coordinate 25,394 of BGPR01007239.1, read as the reverse complement.
TATATATACTGTGCATTGCTTTCTGAGTTCAGAACTTAAAAAATTTTGAAATATGAGCTGCTTAATACATAATTAACAACAATAACGCCTTTGCAATCATCCCTATCTTCAAACTAACGTAACATACCAGTGTTAATGCAATTCATCTATGATTATGTAGAAGCACATCATTTGACTCGACATTACTTTCTGAATATGGAAGATCTGAAGTATTTGGATTTTCTAAAACTGAATCAAAAACTTCAGAAGATCTTGATGGTTATTTTTGCTTTTTGAAGGCAAAGGAGCTAATTATGGTTTTACATAGTTTTTTGCAAAACAACCACGCACATAAGTAAGTTCAACAATACCAGCACAAATTACAAAACCAGATTTCCGAAAACTATTGATATGTTCTAGAAACGTGATATTACCAGAGGGAGACTTAAATGTTTTCCAAATTTTTTCTCTGGAATTCCCAATTCATCAGAAAGACATATGCAGTGGAACTCTCTTAACAAGCCTAATTCGTTTCAGAAGCTTACTCGTAATACAAAACGCTCGATAAGCGAAACAATTTTTCCCTTACAAATTAATGTAAAATACGAAAATGCGTTCCATGATGGAAAAATAATAATTTCCATCGTCATAACAGTGTTTCAGAAGTCGACGAACCTTAACGAATTTCGGTTGGCCATTCTCCTTAAACCATTCTTTTTGACTTTCATTTGGGTAAAACTCTTGGCTAGTTAGAGTAATAATTAGCAAGCATATATTGTAATGGTCTATTGATCAGTTTCCTGAAATTCGTGTTAGAAGTTTTCATCTGTTCTTTTAACACATCACAAGCCTCTTGATTCTGTGGTTTATCTTTCAGTATGTCACAAAAGCTCTTCATACAAGTGGTCATTTTATTTCCGTTTCAAATAAAATCGAGTCATATACGTCGTTTCAACTCAATCGCGATTAATTCGCAATCATCGCAATCATAAACCACTTCAATTATACATCACAAAGATTCTGTTATACGCCATATTCCCACTTTCTGAAGCACGCAAATTTTCTTCTCAATCATTGCTCCTCCGTTCATATTAATTGGAAATCTTTTCCTAAAAAGCAGGGGTTACTATCCTTTTCCTCCCTGCCATATCCAAATAAATGCCTTCATGCATTCAGAAAAATTCAGAAATGTAGGATTTGTACCCAAGAAAGGCAATAAAGGTATAGTTTTTCGGAATTTATGATATATGTTAAGTTTTAAAATTTAATTATTGTTTCCATACTATGTAGTCATGTACTAGTGCTGTCTTAAAAATTTAAAATGTATTACTTATAACTGAATTTGCATAAATAGCATTAAATGTGTGATAATCAAGGCTGTTTATTAATACAACGATTACACGTCTTTTCGTTCATAGAACGTGCGAAGAAAAGTTCGACGAATGGTCTCATAAAATAAAGGAAACAAGATATACAAAGGACGCTAGGGGGCACCAGTTGCCATGTCTCCCTCTGCGTCTGCGTAAGCGCAGCGTCCGAACCAGCGTGGTTATTCAACTATGGGACCATTCACTGAACTTCTCTAACACACCTGGAACATCGTTTTACGTCAGTCTCTAAGAAAGGGCACTCCACTGTATCTTCTAAGATACAAAAGCATTAAATGAAAGTCTTTAACTCTTTAATTCCGAGGGAACTTTTTATCCAGCTTCTTTAAAACCGAAGTTTTTGGAGAGGATGTCACATTGAAGTGGACCCTTCCATTCTGTGTGGTCTTTACCCCACCATCATACTGCCCGCTAATCAAGGTAATAAAGCTGTCAGCGTCCTAATTTGATTGTTTTTGTCACGGTTTTTCCGCCATTGTCCGAACGGCAAATCGAGTTTGCCTTTGATGTTACTACTATCAGTTGTAATCTTCTTTCTTTCATAAAAGAGTGTTTCTTCGTTCCTTTGTCAATAACTACAAACGAGATACTGAAAATTATCTTTGATAGAATGCGAACATCTTTGCTTATTTCTAAGTTCTTTCAACTTGCTCCCCAAATTGATGATCTTAGCATTTGTATAACAAACATATTGCATTTTATTGGCGAAACAACCAAACTGCGGAAATCTTGGCTCTATGCGGGCGTGGTTCTTGTCGAAACCCCTATATAATTTGCAATATGCTTCATAATTTCGTTCTGATTTTTTCAGTTTTGTTAATTTTGCGAAGAAAAGAGCATACAGAAAAAATTTAGATTTCGACTGAGTAACTAATCCCATTTTCGAGAAATTGATTTTTTAAAAATTGATTTTTTTCCTTTGGTGAAACAAAGTTTATTCCTCTATAAAACCATAAAAAAAGAGGACTATGACTCTCGTTGCCTTTAGTTGGCCTTATTGAATATTGGAAAGAGTATTTTCATCAAATAAATTGCCATAAGGTGGCAATTTGCATATGTTAAAAATTCCTTAACAGGTGGTTTCCTGTAGAAACCAGAGCCATCTTATCCAATGGGCTGTAGTTCAGAGGCGCCATTAGTCCAAAGGCGCATAAAAATTTGCTATATTGATTTATTTTAATTTTGAGAGAAAAAATTAATTATAATTTTAAATATGTTAAAAGTAAAGCTATGGTTAGAGGGCTTGTAACCTGAGCCAGATATTTTGTAATGTTGCAGAAACATTTATATCATTTCAAAAAATATTCATACACAGCCAATCAGGGACAAATAATAAACTATTGTTGTAATAGAAGTAACACGCATTACAGAAGCTCTCTTGCAAAATATTCTTTTGAAAAGACAAAGATCAATAAAATTGAAACCGATAATCGGAGAACAAGTGACTTCATTTTGTTCCTCAATTACTCTATTAGGTAGATATTTTCATTGGGATATAAGCTTTAAAATTTCTGGTTATGGTTTGGAATGGGCGCCGAATTACTTTTTCAAAGGGTGCTCATTTTGTTTAGACGGCCGTGGTCGAAACCACCGTCCCTGAGAGGGTTAAAAGCGGATAATTGGTTTTGTTCTGTCGAACTTTCTAAAACGCTTTTAGCAGAGTTATAAAATAATTTGTGTCCATGTAATTTCTTTAAATAAACGGAGATTACTCAAAGAATTCTTACCGAAAAAGAAGCGACAAGTTAATTCTTGAAGATTTGGCTTTCAATCTGACGCTAAATTTATTTCATAATTATTTACAGTGTATTTTTCAATTTCTATACGAAGCGACAGGTAATAACAAAAAAGGGGAAATTCTTAGATTTTATAATATGACAAACAAACGTTGATGTTCTAAATTCGTTATGCTAAAAAAATGATCTCAAGAAATACTTGTCATTGGATTATGTTTCATATATTTGCAATAAACAAAACACCTCTTTAAGTAATACCTTGTAATTGTTAAACACAAAAACATGGATAAGGATATAAAAAGAATTGATGCCATCGAAATTCTCTGTTGGATACTTATTATAATACAAATTTTATGCAGTGCCGCCCAATGCCCGCCTTCCAGTGGAATTAAAAAAGGGAACCTTATTTTTGGAATCAACGGCACAGGACCAAAAAAAAATAAAGTTAATGTAAATTAAAGATATATAGAAATATTATGAAAGAAGCAGGTACGAAACTACTCAAAAATATTGTCAAAATGGCTATAATTGTGCTTGTGGTGAGCATTTAAATGAAGTATATGTAAAAATGTTGCGATATTTCTTTAAATATTAATAATCTTTATGAAAATATTTAAAATAGTCACCTAAACTTATTTTTGCTCTTTGGTTGCATTTCTGAGGTGTTTACTATTTAATTTTAAAGGGTATATTTTTCTCAGAAAAGTATTGATAGAAAAAAGAAAAAAAAAATAGGTACATAATATATACCGGACGCGAATAACGGAGGGTGAAAATAGGAGTACAATGAGAAACATTTCTTCTTGAATTGAACTATAAAATATTTCCTATTATGTGCTGAGAAAGCTTGTAAAATGATAAAGCCTATGTAAACGCTATAAGTTCGTATTAGCCTTTTTCATTGAATCCCTCGCCCTCCGCTTCAGGCGAACTGAAACGGGAAGTAGAAAAGACCCCAACAATGATAATTGAACCTTCTACCACGATGTCAATGAAGCCATCTTTCAACCCGAACAACCCCTCAAATGAAGGCAAGCTCCTCAAACCGGCCGACTTAGGTGTTTAGGCGAAACCTGTAGTCCTTCCGAAACCGCCTGGCTAGGTACGGGAGAGTTAGATGCATGAAAAAAATTGTCATATTCTGCTACTAGGAACCAATCAAAACCAAAACAGGAAATGGCAATTTAAGCTGTGTGTTTTAAAAGCCAAAATATGTTCCTTCTTCTGTTCAGAGGTATTTCTTCCAAGACTGGCATTTAAAACTACGTAGTTATACACTCGCAGCTTTTCTCTTGCTCAGATAATGTTTCCACGAGTTTTTAATAGAATCTTTTTAACAAATCTGATTTATATGCATCTACTTGGCGATTTGTTTCATTGCTGAAAATTTTACTACCCCATCGGAACATCATGAATGTAAAAGAAAAGTACAGAAGCAGAGAAAATAGATGAGAAAAGACGCAAGAGAGAAATTAAAAAAATGAGACATCACTTTTCTTTAGTTAAGAGTTAAGATTCGAAAATTTGTAAAAGAAGTTTTACCACTATTAATATTGAAGAGATTTTTATATAAAATTTTAAACTTTCATTAGCGTTAATCTATCCTATTAAAATTCGAAGGTAAACAAACGTATGTATGTATGTATGTCCAGCTATCTCCTCACGAACCGCTGAACGGAGAAGCACGCGGAAAGTACCAAAAGATTTGGAATAATCCAAGGAATCCATTTCGGCCATTTAAAATCCGAAATTACAATTAGTTAAAAAGATATTAATTAAAAACGTCAAAATGAATGAATTTACGTGCTGCCATCTATTGGCAAAATGGTGAATTCATTTACGGCGGATTCTTTTTTCCCCTATTATTAGTTTTCGCATCCGGTGTTGCATTTTTTTTATTTATTTAACGGAAGTTGGTATTTTCTTTTGAGCGATCTTCTGTGTTCTTCTGTGTTTGGATTTATTAACAACTGAAAAAATCGTTTTCCTGCATTTTTCTTTCTTTTTTTGTCGTAGGGTGTTTCGCATTATTACGTTTGTTGGGGGAAAATATTTATTCATTTTTATCCGTTTTTTTCATTATTATTTGTTTTATTTTTTCTTTTGCAAAACAAATATCATGCTAATCTGTTTTAATTTATAAGCATAAGAATTCTCGCGTTTTCATTCAAACCAAACTGCTTTAAGGTAGTAAAAAGGCTAGAACTGAAAGTTTTAATCCATCAAGAGAGGATTCAAAACAGATTTACGTTTGTTGGGGAAGCTTAGTGACAATATTTGTAGGGGAAAAAACAGAGGCGGGCATATGAAAAAATGTGGATTCCGAGAAATGCTGGGTTATTAACTATAAGGTAATTACAAGGTTGGATTTAAAAAATTTAATTAAACAATATAGGATTCAAAGGATTTTTTACGTTTTGGGGGGAACGTAACGTTTACGTTAGCGACAATATGTGTAAAAAAAATAAACAGGAGGCGGGCATATGAGAATATTTACATTTGTTGGGGAAAGTAAGTGACAATATTTGTTGAAAAAAAAATGGAGCCGGGCATATGAAAATATGGATCCCAAGGCCTCACGTGATCTCACTTCTCTCCGCCCGGGAATATCCCATTATTCAAGATTGCCCGTGCAACACCGGGCCATGCAGCTAGTCTACTCTATTAAAATTCGAAGGTAAACAAACGTATGTATGTATGTCCTTCTATCTTCTCACGAACCGCCGAACGGAGAAGTGCGCGGAAAGTAACAAAAGATGGGGAATAATCCAGGGAAGCCGTTTCGGCCATTTATATTCCGAAATTTTAATTAGTGAAAAAGATATTAATTAAAAACTAATTGACAACAATGCTTTTCATTGTTTCGGATACTTTATAACAATACTTTTCATTGTTACAGCGCAATTCAAAATTTATTTTATTGTTGAAGTCGTTTACTTTAAAGAACATTGTTACAACAACAATAAAAAAGTGACGCTGACAGAAATAAAAAAATATATTGTTGAAAGTGTATAAATTCTTTTTTTTATCCCGTGATATAACGTCCAACAAAATCATTTTAACGAAATTAAAAGGGGTGTTTTGTTTCTGTAAAGTTATGTGCCGAAAGATATAGATTAGTTATGTTAGTGATTTTAATCATTATTCATTGATTTGATCAAGTTTAAATGTTTGTGGAAGCTTCTATTTTAAGCTGATATTTGGAAGTTACTATTTTTGCTTTGTTCAATTCTCCCTTTTTCCGATGCCTAAAAGAAAAAGAGGAGTTACAGGGGATGCTGCCAGTAGACGGGAGGCAATTAGAAAACGTAAAAGGAGAGTTGTTGAAACTGAAGAAGAAAGAAGCCGCCGATTGTCAACTATGGCACAACGTGGCCAGGACAGAAGAGCGGAAGAAGCAGAAGAACAAAGAAATAGCCGATTGTCAGACATGGCACAACGTGGGCAGGAGAGAAGACCCGAAGAAACAGAAGAACAAAGAAATAGCCGATTAGCAGTAATGGGACAACGTAGTCAGCAGAGAAGAGCCGAAGAAACGGAAGAACAAAGAAATAGCCGATTGTCATCCATGCTACAACATGCAAGAGAACGCCGTCTAAATGTTATTGAAGGACAAAATCACCATCAGATACAAACTTTTTGTACAGCTAGAGCTGTTCTGAACTGAAGAACACAACTGTGGAGAAATGGACAATCTCTGTCTGAAATGCGGAGGGTTGTATTTCCGGGATGAAAAGAATACCAGAGGAATTTACACTCATTGTTGTCATAATGGAAATATAATTGAGCAGGCTTCAGTGTATCCAGTGGAAATTAAAGGATTGATGGATGGCTCCGATGAATTGTCAGTGCATTTCAAAAATAAAATAAGGTCGTACCAGTGCTTCAATGGGTGCACAGATTGTACTGTCTACAGGGAGAGGAGCGAATTGCTTCAGAATTCAAGGCCAAATTTATCACAGGACCTCTCATCTACACCCAGCAGAAGCAGGAGGTGAAAACACTAATACAACACACTTCAACAATATTATCACACATTAGGCATGTGTCACGTGACCTCAGCTATTATTCGATTTAGCCCGTGCAACGCCGGGTCATACAGCTAGTATGCGTTTAATTTTATAATTTTTTCTTTAATATAAAGCTTGGACCTTTAGATCTAGGCTGGTAAATCAAATTTAGACTTGTTGTTAGAATGGATTATTTAAGAAAATGAGTATGTTTCAATTCCCAAAGCTAAATATTTCTAACGTAGGATTATTATTGTCGGAGACAACATAGGAATAAAAGCAACAATGGAAATTAAAGAAGTGCAAAGGACTTTTTACCCTCGTCTTTCCTCATCGCCTAAGGAAGCAAGCAACTTTCAGGAGCGAAATTCGCACGGTGTTACAATATCAATATTGGAGATTAAACCCTTTTCAGAGCTTAGGCTCCGTTAATCGATCGGTTGAATGTTGTAAACTTCATGTTTGTAAAAATGGGATTTTGTAATCAATTCTTCACTCATTTACTGATGGACGAGAGTTTTAAAATTATGTACAGTTATTTTCCTCCTGGTGGCAATACAAAATATTAATTATTTCACAATTGGATTATCTACCAGTCAGTCAATTAGCTTATTTTGATTTAATTAAATAATCGAGGCTCTATTTGCGTGCTCAGTTTGAGAGCAATTAGTGACAAGATTTGTCACCAATGTTGATGAAAACTGAAATACATTAAAGTTTAAAAATTGAAGACATAAAGGAGTTTCTAACATATTAATAATATATAAAAACTTACAAGGTTAATTTGATTTGGGTGTGAGTTCTATTTCAGTAACTCCACTTTTGAGCTAAAACTTATATCTTGAACGAGTTAATGGTTTAAAAGTGTTGAAACGAAACGAAACAAACGAAAGGGGGTCTCTGCTTTAATCGACCGTTCGTCACTTGGTCTCTTTTTAAATTCGTTTGTTTTCAGTAACGATCCAACGCGTTGTTCGATTTTCTTCAGATTTGGCATAAATATTCCTTGAAACCATGAAAAACAACACTTATGTCAGAATTTTTATTTTTTGATTTCTTTTAAAGATGGCGGCAGTTTGAATGGTTTCAATGTGTTTGTGAGTCAATGGCGAATTTCGCACAATTAATTCAGTTGAATCATTTTGGTAGTAAAGAGATGTTTAATTTTCTTATCACTGATATTTAGTTATAATTTTGTTACTATGGATAAATGTAGACACTTAATTGTAATTTTATCAATATAAGAAATGTTTTGTTAACACAAGTTGAAAGTAGAAATTTCTTTGAATATTTCGCCCTAAAAGAAAGAAACGACTAATCATAGATCTATGTTGAGAGTTTGTTGTTCCTGTTTAATTCTCTTTCGTAGAAAGTAAGGTCCTTCAACGAGTCTAGCCAAACGGCTAATGATATAAAAATAAAACTATCTTAACTCTTGGGGGAACAATGTTTTACAATTTTGTTCCAGTAAATGTTTGATGTAACATTATTAATAAGTTAATGAATTTATTTATTAAATACATGATCTAAAATTTGTGCATAATACATATGTTCAAAATTTTATATTGATTAGTTTTTGGAATGTAAATACAGATTTGTAAGATTGTATATACGTGACGACAATCAGTGGCGTAGTTTCAACTTTTGTCACCCAGGAGAGAGAACTTTCTTTAGAAGTTACAACCTCAAAATAATAATAAATTTCAGACAAAAATACTTTATTAATTACGCAATTCGTCGTTCGATGCTCTCAACGTCTGCAGATAGGTTGCGAAATCGCGTTTCCAAACCTATTTGCAGACCAGTCAACCAGTGACTGTCTGCAACCATCAACAGACAAACCTATCACCAGAATTTCTTTCATATATTGGTAATTTTTCGACAAAAGTCAAAATATACGAATCAATTACGTCATTTTCCATGCAGACCATGATTCAGTTTATGCATCTGCTTTTCGTATTCATAAAATTGTTTTCCAACATGTCTGATTTTGTCGCCGCAGTTACAACCCTATTATTATACCCCCAGGAGAAGTGAGAACACGTTTACTTCAATTTCGAATTCTCATCCACCCACTCGGAGTTTCCCCCGTCGGATGCATGATAACTCTGAACGTCAGAGGTAAAAATATCATAATTAAAAACTTTAAGATTTTACTGCAATACTCAATTTTTTCAAGAGTGGTGATCATTTGTTCTTTTCGACCTATAGCGACGTTACTTTTGTCCTCCTGCTGATGAGGTCAGAATAATGTAAATACGATGAAAACATCACAATCAGGAAATATTGATTGGGGATTGTTTACAATTCAGGTACAGAACTGAAAGTAAAGAAAAGAACTGTGGGAATTGCAAGAATTTAATTTTTCCAACTTTCTGGATGGAAGATAAAGGAAACAGAAACATCTTTCAAAATAAACGATTATATTTTACATTTATTTTCTTATCAATTATTTTATTATTTATCTTTAAATTTGGTATTTTTCCAATTAGATTACCATGCTCAAGAACTAAATCTTTTCATTAGTTCTTTAAATTGCCCCATTATTGTTGCAAAAACGCAAGGTTTAACTTTTTCGTAGTACAATACCATTGATAGAAAAAAGTAGAACTATAACTTTTCTGGAAAAATTTTATATACACCGATAAACAATGAATATTTTAAGAAAATTTGGCTCCAACTGGCCTTTGAGTTTTAGTTACCCGTTTTTACCCCACTTTCCCCTATTTACAATTTGGAAAAATTCTTTTAATCAACGTAACGAATTATATTTTATGTTGTTTAAAACAAGGTAAGTTAATCTGAATAAATTACGAAGTCTAACTTTTTAACAATCCCCCGGTCCTATTACTCATATTTAAGAAATTATTTTTGATTCACAAATATTTTACATAAAGAAGTTCCACACTTCTTCGGCTAAAATTGACAAAGCTAAGAATTTCAATATTTTGAGCCAATAAATTACCACCTCGAGCAAGCGCCGCTCGCTGATGGTTGACCTTCTTCCTAGTGGCCATTTCAATAGTCTAAAATAGTGATATTCGAAGCTTCAAAACTCGGTCACTTTTAATCACAGAAGTGTGGGACTTTTTTGTTTAAAATATTGGTATGAGCAGAATAATATACAGTATATAACTACTAAGACCAGGTTATGGAAAAATTTTCAAACTTTTTAATTTTTTCAGCAGTGGATTTATTGACACATACAGCATGAAATATAATATATACACTCTCTACAGTGGAGGCGGTTGGATAGCGAAATTGGGAAGTGGGGATAAAAATTTTACTGACACCTAAAAGAAGTCTATGTATAGGAGATCACAACAAAACGTCAATATTTGGCAACAAAATTATCTAGCTTTCTCGAACATTTTTTTAATAATTCCTAATTTTAGGTAGCTAAAATGAAATAAAAATTTGAATTTTCTAGCAAAGAGTAGGGAGAGGCTACTGCCCCCCCCCCCACAACTCTCCACCACTGACACTGTACATTTGAAAGCACATTTTCAGACTCCTTCCTGACAAAAGTCATTAAATTGAATTTTAAAAAATTAGAAACATTAACTTACGTTCAAAATTTTCATTTTTATAATCACTTCTGTATCATTTTTATTAACATGTAGCATAAAATTCGTAATGTTTATCTTAAGTTTATAACACGTAGGATCTTCGTAAATTCACTTAGATTTAGTTCGCACTTAAACTAATGAAATTACGATCATTTCAGCCAGAGATTTCTTCAGAGTGTCGACATTCTGAACGAAAAACAATCGATTGATTTAATGATGGAAATTCCAGATTGTGCAGCGAAGGTTATAAGTGCTATCATAAAACAGAAGTTGATCATCATGGTTCACTATAACAAAAATTACAACAAAAACTAAACATTCTAATCGATTTTGTTTTGCTTGGTTACATACTTAATGCATCGTTTAAAATCTAACCAACCAAAAGAAGGAGCGATTTAGTTTAATTAAAATTCTGCTCATTTCAGCACTTCAAGGTAATAATGAAATATAGAGATGACGCCTTAATAAATGGCAACTTGAAAACTCTTATCAATACTTCCAAATAATGCAACAAATGCGACGCAATATTACCCTACTGCACCCATCAGTCAATTTCATGAAATATAAGAACTTAGCACAGTAAATTAAAACTTTGCATGACATTTGTATTTCATTTGATTATTTAGTATGAAATGAGAGTTAATAAGAGAGAGAATAATTCACGTATACATTGTGTTTCTTGCCCCTGTCCGACTGAATCCCAAACTTGTAAGTAATCAACAATTTTGATATAAAGATTATCAGTATATATAATACGCAAAGGTTCTAAAGTACACGGCGAAACAAGGGGTTAATTTCTCTTGTGCTGATGGCAACGACTGTTTAAAAAACAAATCCGGTAGCTTCCGCCATATTTGGCGGAAATATTTTTCACAAAATTTCTTACAATATGATGTAACTTTGGATGAACTGATTTAAAAGAGATAGAAAGGAAAGGCTCGCATGAGCCATCTCTTTCCTTTCAGGGAGCGTTCAGGTCAATGACAAAATAGTTTAAGTCAGCGACTTGGATTTTTCTAAAAAAACAGTTTCATTAAAAACTTGCATATAAATTTTATCAAAACTTCGCCTTAATCTAAAATTCAGAAATCTTTAAATCCAAAACTTCTATGTAAATGACAGTTGAAATAACAAAAGGCGTTACGCTTCTAATTCCACATTACGGGGTTCGATCCCTGAGTGAAAAAATTTTGATCCGAGTGTTTTTCACTCTCTATTATTACAGTATTCTGCCTCCGATATTTACCTTATCATTATAGTATTACCTTAAAGGATTTATTTTCAATCCTTGAATATTAAAAACTTTCAAAATATCGTTACACATTTTTTCATTCTAATATTATCTATATAAATAATTCTTATGTTTATTTATGTGAAAATAATTTTTTTTAGATTTTATTCCTTTCTCCAAACATGGTATATTTTTCGATAAATTTAAAATAAATCTTAATATTCCATCTCTCAAATTTGCGAGTGTTATAAATTAAGTAAAGAATAAAAACCGTTTTTAAAAACATTCTTTCATTAGTGTACTAAGGAGTAATTTTTAATTTTATTTATTTTCTACATTTTAGTTTTTAATTTTTAATATAGATTTCATTATTTTAAATATAAATATTTTCAACAAATTCTTCCTAAATTCATAAGTAGATGGCGCTACAGGCGTGAAATAAGTTAATCGGTTCACTGATGATAAAGTTCTGAAATAATTAAAATATTCATCAAGAAAACACGAGTGTGCAAGTTAACTTATTGGAGAATACCTATAAATAACATTTTATCCGTTACTATTGTACCTGCAATTAACATTTCATCTGTGGGCGCAGTACCTACAAATAACGTTCTATTCGATTGCACAGTGACTGCAAATAACGTTTTATTCTAACGCGCCATACCTGCATAAAACATTTGATTAGAGCGCACAGTATTTGAGAATAAAATTTCATCCGTTGGTTCGTACCTGTAAAAAACGCTTTATCCGTTTGCATTTTGCCTGCAAATAACGTTATCCTTATGTAAAAGCATCAGAAGAAACTCAACCATCATGGTTTTTTCTACAGTAACTCTACAAGGACGCACAGCGTCTACAATATATCGAGTGAAGTGAGCAAGGTTTGCGGAGCAAACTTCAAAGGATTGTGTAGCAATCCTTCGGGTGTAGGCGAGTGGTAGCGAGCAAGGGACAGAGCCCCCTAGTATACTGAAATTCATCAACTTAGCTTATAGAGCTTTTCAGTTATATCGTCCATACACACAAGTAGATGAACAGACCGACAGACAATCAGCCCATTGACGGATTTCGTCCAGATCTATAATTCTATTAATAAGACAGCGTGCCAATATTCATTTATCTAAAATGGAGGGTTGCATTTTTCAGCCATATTCTTCACATGTACATGGATGGACAGATAATCAGACTTGTCGTTGGCCGATTTCCTCCAAAAATCGACAATATATACGATAATGATATTAAAATTACACATCAAGTTTCATTAGTCTAGTTAGGGGCGGATTAAGTTTTTGGGCCCCAGGCTCTGAAGTTCTTAGGGGCACTTTAAAAGTATGATGCATATGTACTCGAACATTTCGAGTTATGATGCTTTAAAATAAGATAAGTTCGCTATAAGCAGAGTCAAAAAAAATTTTCAAAATTATTTCAACATTAGGAAATGGAGATGAAAGCACTTTTTTTAAAAAAATAAACGCTAGAAAAAATATTTTTTGTAACTGATTTTGAATACTTTTTTTCTTAAAAATGTGATAAAGATTTTAATATAGAAATGCTTTTATAGATAATTTTGAGATGGATTGTTTATTAGAAGAAATATAATTCATGTATTCAACTCTTAATTTTAACAGTAATTCAGTAATCTTTTATCACAATCAATGATACCAAGTTGAAAAAATGAGGCTAGAACACAGATTAAAATTTTGACTCTATATTCTAAATAATAAAGAAATTTACTGAACGTAAGGAAACCTTTTGTTAAAAAACTGAGAATTTTACTCTGAATTTAAATGAAAACAGCGATGTTGTTATGTTGAAATTTATTTAATAAAACTATGATATAATAAATAATTAATAAAACTTACATATATAGAAATATTTAGAATTTTAAGACATTTATCGATATTATTTCTTTTCTGAAGCTGAATGGAATTTTATAATTTCTTTAAATATTTACTGTCATATATTATTCAACTCTCTAATGATAAATTAAATAAAACTTACCTTATTAGTTCTATGCCCCAATTGAAGAAGAATTCTTTTTAAAACAACTACATAATGTACACCACAATCTTCCTCAAAAACTCTGACTAAAATCATGCCTTATTTTATCTCGTCGTCTTCCAACTGTACAAACTGTTTTAAATACCTTGACTTTTCTAAATGTTTATTAGTTTCAAATATGCAGTAAACCTTTCTACGTTAACGTGATCTGGATGATTGGAATATTTAAATCTTTAGCGACATTGCTTTGGTTGAAGCATCCTGATTGAGACAGTAAAAAGCGATTTTAAAGATGATAAATATTCTCAATTGACACTTAAAAGGTGTTTAAGAGAAATGTGAATGACAAACAGAAGAACGAAGGATATTGAACCCCCGAAAATAGTTAAATGACCGCAGGGAAACATTGTCTTAAAAACTGAACCGATCCATTACTGCAGATGAATACTGATATTCAGTGACAAGAAACGCGAATCAATCATTCTAATCATTCATTCGACAGCTTTCAGAGTAGATGTTTTATTTGTATTTATAGGTTTTTATTCTCAAGCTTAGGAGTGAATATCTGGTCATCTTGATCAATATCTGAACTAAGATTTTACGTATGTTTAAGGTCTGGTGTAGACAACCGATTTGTGTCGGACAAGTCAATAGCGGACATTCACAGCTATAGGTATTGCACACAGACCTCCCGCTAAGCTGTAAAAGGAATCAACGCCATATTTGCTTAGAATTTTCCCTAAGAAACCGGAAGAGAACCGCACCCGCAATTAGGGCTTTGAATAAGTACGGGAGGTAGGTGCGCAGTATCCAACTACTATTAACGAGATTTCTTCTCTTCAGGCACTCTGATTGTGATAATAAAACCCGGACTTGCTCAGCTACAATCAGATATGTGTAAAGGTTCTTAGTGGGAAATATCTATTGTGATATTTGAAAAATATGCTCCTTTTGGGGAACTTTTGGCCCCTGGCATCTGGTGCGATTAGAGATACGCGGCTGAGAGTACATTTCTCCGTTTTCCACATATCGTTTTCAAAGACAGGTCAGCAGACTAACTTTATTTTCACTCAAGGAAATCTAAACCGTGAAGACTGATCAAAATCTAGACGTGGAATTCTTATGAAGAGGGCAGTATTTTCTCTTTGAAACTATAAAGCAAAAATGATGCATTGTTAAGCTATCTGAAAGTTACAACTGCAACATGACTTTTCCCAAAACGTGACAGCATTCTTCGAAATATATACAACTGTCTTAACTTTTATATAATAAAATAGATCTATTGAAATTGTGCGTAAGACTCCGCGTACTATTCTTCCCCTTCAATGTGTTATTTATACAAAAATATACCGACTTCAGCTATTAATCAATGACATTTTAAAAACTCAAAAATAGGATGCTTAGAGTTATGTTGGATCAGTGTGTTTATGTGAATGTCTCATGTTGAAACTGTACAAGGGCTATTTCAGAACGGACCTCGTAATTTTGAATTGTAGTCAGATGATGAGGACGGCATCTGACCTGCAACCTACTCTCCGAACTTCCACTCCATACCAGTGGGAGAAACGTTTGTCCCTCTATGGAGCGCGTATACTCTTACGAGTCGAACGTTTTGCAAACCTCTAACAAGCAGGTGTTTCGCGGGAATGGATGGGGCGTTTTATTCGACACGAGTGGTTTGCAAACCTCTCGCAAGCAACTACTTCGCAGAAGCGGATGGGGCCTTTTGTCCGACGCGAACAATTTCTCCAGTCTCTATCAAGCTGCTGATTCACAGGAGTAGACCGGGTTTCTGCTCGATTCAGTGGTTTCTCGAAACTCTCCCAAGCAGTTGGTTTGTAGGAGTTGACGGGGCTTTGGTACTACATGAACAATTCTAAAATCACTTGCAAGCAGTCGGTTTGCAAGAGTAAACTGAATTTCTGGTTCGACATGAGCAGTTCGCAGGAGTAAACACAGTTTTAGTTTCGACATGAGAGTTTCTCAAGAGTGGAGATGGTTTTTGGTTTAACGAGAGCAGCTGAGGAACCTCTTGCGACGATCAAATCCTGCAGGTATTTCGCTGAACACCTAGAGATTCGTAGTTCAGGTTGGAACGTGTTATAGGGTGGTTCGTCGTTCTCCGCGAACCAGCTTTGGACCAGTAAATCTACAAACCAAAACGTATTCCAAAGCTCTTCCAAAGAACCCCTACTTTTCTACTGGCGATTGACAAACGATGCTTAATTTTTTGAAGTCGGTTTGCTCTTTCTCATAGTTATCAGTTGGATTGTCGTAATAAATTGTATTCGAATGGCTGCTGAATGGAACGAGCCGTGCGGCTGGCAAGTGAATACGCGACTTAATATGCACCAGGTCTGTATAAGCGGACGATCTTTGCAGAAATTGCATCTCGCAGCTGCGACACTTAGGTCACGAAGCCGAGGCCACAGTGGACTCAAAAATAATACAATTGCCACACCACTAAGTGATCGAGTTGAGCCGGGTGCATTCAAAATTTAAAGTAACTGCAAACTGGTGCAAAAATATTTCTTTTCCGCCCAGAATATGAATTAAACTCTTTTGGCACAAAACGTACCGACCCTTAATATATACTTATACGTACGGAAACTATTTTGAGATTAAAACTTGATTTTTCCTGATTAAATGTTGAAAATATTGATTTTAGTAACAAAATGTTGAAGAAAGAAATTATATATATATATATATATATATATATATATATATATATATATATATATCACTTACCACGCATTAGTCTATGTAGAAAAATGCATCAAATTGATACGATTTGTGATAAGTGCAAATGTAATCCGATAACCTTATAGGGAAATGAATTTTGCTCTCTGTCAAATGACCTGTTGTGGTAAATAACGGTAGGCTATGCGTGTTTATCAGAATTAACAAAGAAAAATAAAAAATAAGTAATAAAATTTAATTATATATTTTTAATATAAAAGGCCCTTATATCTATTGTGAAAAAGCGATAATATTTTATGTGAATTTTCTAATCAAAAGTTTACAGCCGGCCGTTTTCCATTGGCCGAAAGAAAAGAAGCCACCTACCATTATTTCGCCGTAGTTCATCGCATATGGAAAGAAAAGGTAGGTACCGATTTTTAGGAAATAACGTCTAGTAAAAGGTTCCTGGCCTAAACAATTAATACGGGGTCATCTACGTATATATATAATAGCTTAAACTCCAAATTTTCAATGGCAACATGCAATTTTGTTGATAGATTTCAAAACTCAATGAAACTTTATACCAGAATGCGAAATGTAATGAATCTAACTGTATTTGTTTCGAATTTGAAAGCAAATAAAATTTCCAGTTTCTAATATTAAAGTAAAATTTGCAGTTTTTATAGATATCTTGAGAAATAATATAGTTAATGAAGTGGAATTTTTTTGTAATAGTATAAAGTTTTTATTTTATTTTATTTAATAATTTATTTATTTTATTAGCATGAAGTTTTTACCACAAAAGAAATTAGTACTGTCATAAGAAATCTAAAAGCATCGATTTGCAAAAGGATAGCGAATGGAAATATCTGGTGGGCAAAAATTCCGAAGCGAAAAAGTGACATTCCAAGTAAATCATAAAAACGTGTCGAAAATTAATCAGGTTTAAAATGATTTGTGAGGTATTCATTCCATTCTTGTTAAGTGGGCTATTTTCCCATTGAAGGGGGAGGAGGAACGAAAAAATCTAAAGCAAATAATAACCGATAGGTGGCGCTGATATGAGTGAAAGAAACTGTAGAATAAGAAAGAAAACTATGCAGGCAAGTCAAAACGCCAACAGCCACACGAGAAGGAACGAAATTCATCTCGTTGTAGTAGTAGTATTTGAACATGTACACAATCCTGCAGAATGCCAGTTTCTACAAACCACTTAACAAGGATTATTACCCCTGCACGGTTCCCAGTTTTCATATATTTACGGTGTCAAAAATTTCACAAAGCAATCTGCTTTAACTCCAGATTAACATAAAAATGTTTTGCTAACTAAACATTTGTCCAGCGTACTTGACATTTTTTCAGACGCACCTTCTGATATTCCCAGCGATTTATTTGTCAAAGGGTTGTTTGATGGAGGCCATAGTACCAAAGAAGCTGAATCAGCGGTAATAACATATATAACATGATAATGTGAAAGCACTGAAAAGTAGAAGTTGATGACAAAATGTTTTCTTCCGTTCAGAAGACGTCGTCTGACGAAGCTGATACTAGAAAAGCTGAACTGTTTGCATTGTCAATGCAGCGGGCTCATATATAGGACAGTCGCGACTGGTTAGAAATAAACTTACTGTTATCAGGAGCTGAACCCTGGTTTACTGCTTGGAAAGCAGCTATACTAATCATTAATTGAATTGTTGATTAATGTAGGTTTATAAATAACAATATTATTTGCAATTGTTTGCGTAGTTGCTCCTTATAGTGCCGTTTGTTAGTTATTTCTTCTTCTAATTGCTTTCAACGTGTGAAAAAATTCTGCTCCAATTTCCGTGAAAGGCTTACCCCGTGTCTTTTTTACAATACGCTTATTTCTATTGGTTTCTTGAAATATCTACGAATTTTTCGCCCACTCTGTACATAATTTTAAAAAGAATAAATAATGCGCTCTACAAACGGAAATAAATAAATTTCGAGTCAAAATGAGATATAATGATTGAAAAGTTTAGAATGAAGTTTTAAAACTGTTTAAAAAAATTTGTACCACTTTTAATATTACACAAATTACCATAAAAAGTTTAAAATTTCGCACAACATAGCACTCTGTGGAATTATGCTTTCTTTAATAAAAAGTCTGGAATTTTATATTTGGACTGGTAAATGATTATCAGTCTTCTTGTCATTTGGCAGGATTGGGAAAACAGGGGAGGAGAAACACATCTCTCACTCACTACCATAGATACTTATGCCATCTCCTTTTGGATTGCATTTCACAAAGATAGTACGCCTCAAGTGGGCTCCAAAGGAATTAACCGGAATATGTCACCGTGAAGCGGAAGGAAATGCACCTGAACTTTATCGTCATGACAGGAATGTAAACAATGGTTAAGTCTTTGCTGCATTTTTAAATTGTTTTTCGACAACTATGAAATTTAAGAACAGCTAATATATATATATATTATTAATTTGACAGCCTAAATCATCAGGAAAAAATACAGTTTTTTTCCCCAAACAGACATTTTCTTATTGAGTTAATTGCCCTATAACCTCCCGAGTCCTGCAACTCTCCGTAGATTATTTCAGTGGAATCGTCATTTCCATTAGTTGTTCAAGTCTCAGCCTATCGCTAGTGTAGTCTTAAAAAAAGTAGTGCCAGAACGCTATCACCTGAGTGAAAAAATTGCTCTGTTTTTAAAATTTTTTGCAATTTTGTATTAATTATTTATCGTAAAAACAACATACAGTGCCGTTCCGGCTTCACTAGACTCCTGCAGACTATCCTACGAATAAAAATGCAACAAGAATGATTTCTGGTGTAGCAATTTTATCAGAAATATTGTATATTTTCATGCTTTCGATAAAGCCTATAACATAATATTGGAACACTGGTATATTGCAGGAAGTTAACCTGAAATAACCTCCTATGATAGGTCGTAGTTGTCGTATAAGTCGCTCGTTGTGAGAGCTATTATGCAGGGGCCAGAGTGCCCGGCGGCTTGGACCATTCATGTTGGATCCGCACGCTGAGGCTGGCCGGAGTAATTCTTTTGAGATGTTACAGGAAGTTTCGTTATCCCTTTGATTAACCATCATCGAAAGTGCTTTAAAATACCATGACCCTAAACATAATGCTACCAAAATCTATATCAAAAGCTTTTCACGTCCTTAAGTGCAAAAATATGACAGAATTCTCTACCGTTCCATGATTCGTTCTCTCACTCTCGCACACTACTGAAAGTGTTATTATGAATATATTGGGCGATATATGTTGCTCGATGGGTTGATTTCCTTTCTAAATGTGCTAAAACACCGTTTTTTCTTATAAAAAAACCGAAAACGGCTTATTTTGGGCAGTTATAACCTCTTAGTTCAATCGGAGGTGATATAAACTAGGTTTTTTACAATAACCGTCATTCCTAATTAGGATGAAATCAAGTTGCGAATTTATAGCCCGAAAGCCGTGTTGTCTATTTAACATGCGATTCAATAAGCAACCTTGTTGCATTTGTACATTTTGCTCCATGAATATATTGATGACTTTATCATTACTTTTGCACTTTCTTGCTCATACACTTTAGTCGACGTACATAAAGAAATTTATTTAGGTAAGACGTTCTCGATTAAAGAATTCACGACAGACTGAAAACTATCATTATCAAAAAAATAAATGATTATTCAATAAGAATTTCCAGGGCATTAAATTATTGATTACATGTCGTGACTTCATAATTCTGCTAAAAACTAGATAGATACGTAAATATGATTGGTTGAGTTATAAATGTTTTTAAACCTTATAATGAGAAAATTCTTCCAATCTTTAATAGGTATAGTAAGGTAAATGAGGCAGTTTAAAGGTATATAACTTTTTTATTTTTCACACCATAATTTGACAATAACAAAGTTTTATGTTCATTCTAATTGTAATTTTTTTCTTCTCGTGGAAAACATGTATATTATTATTAATTTTAAAGTGGAAATGTGATGTGTCTTATTTTTTTTAAAATCGTTTTGCTGCATTTCTTCCTTTTCTTCCAGTTTTATATCTTTTCTTTCTAGAAAGCAGTAAATATTTTATCTGTAATATAAACCCACCCTGATAGTTAAATTAAAAACTCAGTTTATAACAATATTTTTACTTTGCCATTACTTATGGACAAAAAATCTTACAAATGTTATTAAAAAGTTTTACTTTCAGTGATTTTAAGATAAGTTCAACCCTAATCTTCAAAACTGCTGAATTAGTAAATTCTGTTAATTGTGAGAACCTGAGAATTATTTTCCCACCATTTCTGTTCATTATTTCGAAACAAAAAAGATGTCCACATATTAAATTCTATGTTTTATTATGTTTTAAGAACCTAATATTTTTAAGAATACACCATCCGTGAATACTTCGTCTTTTTTAAAAGTTTTACGCACATCCATTGGCACACAAAATTGAGTATGTACTCTCTCTTCTTTCAAGTCTTAAATGCGTATCCATGTCTATATCAGGCCTAATACTTATAGAAATAATTTAATACCGATTGAAAAATGCATTTAACCAGGAAACAGAAATAAAAAACTCATAAGAGTTTTTAATTCTTTAGGATATTTTTACATGATAGTTACAGATTTTAGTTTTAAAGAAACACAGATCTTAAAAATACAGTTTAATCAACACTTTTTGTTTGAAAAGGAAGTTGTTCATTAAGTCCCGTTACTTTTGGAGAAAAGTTGGTGATTTTCATGTCAAAATATAATTTTTCATGAAAGTAGATTTCAAAATTTAATTTAGTCTCTAAACAGGTAAGGATATTAAAGAAGTAATCATTGAAATGTGCAAAGAATGCAAACCTCAGCTTGAAATTAGGAAGGAATTTCACCGTAGTCATTGATCGGCTTAAAAGATGATCCAGAAATAAAAAGTATGGATAAAGTAATTATATTCAAGGAAGAGAAAAAGTAGAAGAGGCGATAGCGGGGGGGGCAAGGGGGCAATCCCCCCAAAGTCGGCGAGAAATTAAAATTTCGATCTGAAAAATATTTACCGTTTTGGTAGATATGATGTATCTAAAGAATCTAATAAATTAAATTCTATCTTAAAGTTATTGTATACTAAAGGGTCGAGATCAGCGATTTAATCCCGAATTTGACGACTGATTGAGGGTTAATTCAACAGAATGGCCGACATCTGTTTCACTTGTCATCTATTCGGCCTGTAGCTCGCATCACATATAACAGAATAAAAGACAAGATTTCAAGTGAATCAGATGTCGATTTTGCCTATTGTTTTCGGTCTGTCATCTAAGAGGTCAAGAAACAAAAACAGCTGAGAGATCATGGATGGAAGTTTCTGTATGTTTTACTATCATCGACTGTTGCATTCACTTGTATGTGGAAATATTACGGAAAATCAAAGTATCTGTCTTATACATGATTGTGGCTATACATAGCGGTCTCTCCTCTCAACGGCCATTTTCGTTCGGCACGGAATTTTCCGACTCATGCATATAATCTTAAAATAACCTCTATTAACAAACACTCAAACCCCTCTTTGCGGTGGAGTTGGTCGTCAGTTGAGCCTTTCTGGCACTGATTTGAAATCTGATAAAAAACATTCCTTTCGTCTTTTCAATCGAGGATCTTTTATTGAGACAAAGTAGAAGAATGAAAGAACAAAAAATTCATTCACTCAAAAACAATACCTGAAATCAGATCCAGATTAATTATTTTTTCCTAGTGTGAAGTGAATTACTACCTGTACTGAAGTAAGACGTTCAAGAGTTCATTTGAGATTTTCTAGCACTGATTCGAACTCTGGTAAAAAATATGGTGCTATAAGTGCAACCTTCAGCGATTGAAAATTTCAGCTCAACCACGTTAGGAAAAATAGATGATATTATTGCTCACTCATTTCCAAATACTTACGAAAGGATTCGGGATACATTTCCCAATTTAAAAAATTGAATCGCTTTACAGAGGTTTTGTTATATTGTATACTAGTCGCTTTCGACGTCTAGCTTGTTCAATGATAATATAATTTCATTGAATCTCTGATAAATATCTAGTATTCATGGTTGCCTCAACAAAGTAATGTTAAACTTCAAATTGTAATAGACAATTAGCCCGTGTTCTTTTAGAAGCTTTGCGCCTGTTCTGTTCATTGTCTACCTGAACGTCCCTATTCGAATCAAGTAACTTCACGTGTCATCTAACATCTCATTGCACGTCATCGGCATCAACTTCACTTTCTTATTCCTCATGCAAAATGCGCATTTTATCTCAATATGAAAATGGCGCTGCATATTTTACGCCTAGCAGCTTAACAACTGGATTAAAACACGCTTATGAAAAGAAACATAGAAACCGTAATCTTTAAGCTTACTGGTTATATTTCCGAATAAGCTTTCTATCTTAGAGGAATTCGTTTTCAGATTTCACACAAACAAAAAAGATTAAATAAAATAAACATAATAAAATCCATTTGGATAATACCTTAGCGTTCAACAATCGAAGAAAAACACGTAATTAAATATTTGTTTAAACAATGAAATTAGTTCAAATTTTATAATAAGAATGAAAAGTGTTTTAGTAAATTGTGCCTAAAATATTTTTACAGATTTATTAAAATTAGAGGAAAATTATGCGGCAATTTAATTGATATCATTAAAAAGATATCAGAAAGAAAAGATTTTAAAATGGTGTAAAAATCATTTAGTGTGCTATATTGCTGGGTAGTCATACATTATTGAACCCATTCCAAAACTTAACAAAAATAAACCTAATAATGTTGCAACTATTGTTTTTTGAAGTGAGAGAGCTAATATAAAATTTTTTCATATAGGTAACGCGGCGTACGGCGTTATAAATTTCCTACAGCGAGAGTATTCCATACTCAATGGCTACAGATCGGCAGAAGCCAATGCACGTTTTCTGGTTTCCTTTTTCAAAATATTTCCTTGAATGTCACTGAAAAATATTCAGTTTTCATCTGACATGTGAAATAACAAATGAGAGAGCGTAAACTGCTCTACAAATAGATGCTTTTTTTTCTTATAGCATTAATATATTTGCAGATAATGGCTCTAAAATATGTTGGATGTCTGATTCTTTACGACCCCTAGACTACCGTAAAGACACGTTACCTATCTGGGGAAAAATTTTAAATGCGCTATCATTTAAAAAAAAGTAGTTGTGATATGAAAAGTTTTTTCAATTACTTTTTGAAGTGGTTCCAATAATTTATGACCCTGCATTTTCCGAAGTTCCCAAGATAAAATGTCAAAATTTCACTTAATTTGTTAGTTAATTAAAATTCTAATGAAAATTTTGAAAAATGAGCTCTAATGTGCACATTCTCACCCTCCAAAGTATATTTGTGCCAAATTTCTTAGTTATATTTCCAACTGTTAGTCTCTAGAGATTTTCCTTTATTATTACTAGAGATAGAGATTAGAAAAACCCGCAGTGTTCTGCACTGACACTGACACCCAATGGATTCGCGTCTTGCAACCATTACTTTTTTCAGTTTTAAATACTGCATGTAGATTAGTGGAAGAAGATGTAAAAAGAAAAATTCACATTTGAGTTGAATTGAAAATTCACAGTATTATTTTGCTCGTCTTTCTCACTAATATCGGCATAAAAGTTTTCGGAACCAAAAGATCAGTATAATATCTCTCTAAACAAACTTTCCATATCCTAAAATAAGTATTTTACGATTTCTGGACGCGCCGTATTGTTTGAAGCTCGAACTGATAAAAAAAATACTGTTTTATTGCCTTAACTGATTAGTTATCTTTGCTATATAAAAAGATGATTTCTTCTGTTTTGGAAAGGGACTGTCGTTTTCATTCATCTCAGATGCCATGAAGGAAGCCTTATTATGAGCTGCTTCCCCCAAAAACTGTTTCAGCTGTTGAGTATGATAGTAGCTCAGTATTTGAATGGGGCTGAATCCAGTGGCGGCTCGTCTTTTAAAGCTGCATTCCCCACAAATAATTTTAAAATCTTACATTTTTTCGTTTTTATTTTTAATGGCTTACTTTTCCACTTTGAGATTTCAATGATCAACGAAAATGGCAAAAAGTAATGAAAAACGTAAAACGAAGACGGAAAATCAATCAGGAATTAACAGAGAGACAGACGAGAGTTACATATAGTTTTGCCTGTCGGAATAAAAAGCAACCCTTTCGCCGTTTGAAATTAGATGACCTTGAGCTGTGTTTTCCCCAGCTCTCCTTTGCCGAGACTCCTCATTTGGTTTTTTTCTCAGTAGTCTAGTCATTGGGTAGTTTTTTAAATCAAATTCTGGGTGAGATGTAATTTTTTTGCTCCTTTATTATTTTTGGGGATGCTAATAAAGAATCTGAGGTTTGACACCAAAAGTTTTTATTGGAATTTCAACTATAGCAAAAAAACGCGAAAACAATATTTCGCAGTTTTTTGCTGATAACTCAAAAACTATCGATTTTTAGTACATCATCATCATGTACCGAAATAATCAGCACAAAATTTCATACAACTTAGGTCTATACAACTTTATCAGCACTGCTTGTTTCTGAGATGAAGAGTCGCCACTGGATGCGTCTGCAGAAGGCACGGGAAATTTAGTTCTTATTGATGGACTTATGGATACAGAGAAATTCTTGGATGTGGTATGATAGAAATATCTCACACATAGAGCATGAAATTTGGTCTCGGGTTTGCAGCATACAGGAAAAATTCCTGGTTTTAATTGCTGTAAAATGTAATTGCATACCTAACCACGATCTTCAGACCTTCATTTAATTGAAAATTGATTGTCTGTATGGGGGGGGGGG
>BGPR01007238.1:39022-72779 GCA_013235015.1 Araneus ventricosus | reverse complement strand
CCCCCCCCCTGTTCTTTTTTTTTTTTTACAAAACGTACAACAGTAATAATCTAATTTAATAAAAATTAGGATTTAATTCAAATAAAAAAACTCTAACTCGACTTAAAATGAAAAAAAAAATTTTTAGGATTTGCGATTTGAGAATATTCGTTATTTTATTTTATTTCCGCTTTCAATTAGATTGGTTTTTTTAGTACATACTATAAGAAGATATATTGTTTGACAACGGATTCGTAAACCCTTTGCGCATGCGCCGGGCGGAGTTATTTTCATCAAAATAGGGGGAAAGTGAAGACTGGAAGTGTGATGTTTACATTTCACTGGGCGTGATCTAACAAAGAACTCCGGAAATGCGCTCATATGACTCATTGTCTGACACCACTTTCCTGTGTAAAATTGTCCAAAAGTGGTAGTCTCGGAATTCGTTGCTGAACAGTAACTTCAAACCTGACTAAGAGTATATTTTTTATACACGAAATATTCAATGAGTTTCAAGTTAGTTGTAATATGTTTAATTGTGCTTGCTTGGGAACTCGCATTGTCACAATACAACATATTGGCCCTTTTCATTCCAATCTCATCAATGGAAATAGTAGAAAGTTCTCAGAAATAAGCCTCATGCATCAAACATTATTATGAGCTGTCACCTCCAGCTATTATAAAGAAAAGATACTATTATCCATTGTGTTCAATGAACATTCATCGTATCTATCGTTTATGATTTTCTCGTGTGATTAAAATGCTTAACCTCAGAATATCATTGAAAAAAAAAAGTTTAATTTTCTTTTGCCATATTTAATTTTTTTTCCAAATCTAATTTTTTAATTAAATTATTTTTGCAAGTTACAAGAGATTTTCGGAAATAAAGTGATTTTAATGTCTTACGTAAGCATCATTCATACCCCCTCTCCCCCCTTGTCAGCAAAAATAAGCAAATCGTAAACCCCCTCCCCCCCTTAGGTGCTTACGTAATATTTGAACGGCCCCAATGTGATAGTTTTCCGGAATAATTTTAAAGCTAATGCAATGTCTGGTTTTGCTGTTGTCGAATTACGATACATTCAAGAAATTCGAAATGCAAAAACATTTCTTTTAACTCATTTTCGAAAGACCTGCTGTTAAGAAAATTTGGATTTGTAGATGCAAAAGAAAAAATATATCTTTAATGACGCAAATGTTTGAATTTTCTCTCGCACTTCACGGCTATCATCGTCAGTGGCGGACTGGCGAGGTTGCCAGCTTGCCGATGGCAAGTGGGCCCCCAGGAAATGTGGGAGAGAAGAAAAGAAGAATTCTTGCTCTATAGTAAGCTTTTCTAAAGCAAATAAAGATCCGTGTTTCGGCGTTCCACAACAGTCGTTGGGGGTTTATTGCCGTCGTAATTCGACCAGCCGAACAGCGGGTGGCCGAATACCGACCCAAGACGTATACGCAATTACAACTGCACATAGGAACTATACTGAGGTCTCTGTCCAGTCCACTTCCCTTGACCTTCCGATCATTTACAGATGTTTCTCCAGAATGTTGCGGCCACCCAACAAACCCTCGGACCATTGGAACAGGGTTCCTCTTCTGTGCAAAGTCAAGCCGCAATACTCATTAGAATTTTTTTTGTTGGTTTCGAAGCCTGGAAAGACAGGAAGGAATTGCAGCCCTTGTGCAGAAAGGGTGCAGTTCTTATGAGAATGGCTGTGAACGGTGTACCTCCGTTTTGTGTCGTTGAGCAGTAAAATATAACAAAGTAATCCACATTGGCCCATTGTGGCTCCAATCATGGGAATGGAGTACATATTGTTATTTTTTATACTAAATGACACGAATCGCGCAGTACAAGCTAAGGATAAGTTTTCTTTTCTTTCTTGTGGGTTTCTTTTTACTCCCATAAATCCGATCAAACAAGGGAACTCGCTCAGGAAGAAGATCTTTCTTGGCTAAAACTGTAGCTAGGATACCAAATGACATCTATAAAAGACGACACTCACGCTTTTCTTTATGAGTTGTGGGAGTTTAGGTTTAGAAAGAGTAAGGGGCTCTAGTCTTATTGGTCTGTCTTTCAGTGGAAATGGCCTAATTGTGTAGAAAGGTTATTTCTATTTAGTCGGAAGAGAGTATAGATACATGCAGTAAGTATCTTGCAAAGGAAAGAAAAAAAATTGAGAGTGCCTGAAATTATTATTTCCATTTTTTAAATGGCTTTTGTAGTTAAACACTAGCCACCTACCAGTTCTCATACCGACTCACTCCATCTTATTAATTGTCTTAATTGATTATATTAACAAATTTCCTAAATGTCGCAAATTATTTAATTTTTGTTGTTGAAAGTATATACATAGCAGCAAAGACTCGAGAAAGTTGTATGTGCAAAAAAAAAAGAAAGAAAAAAAAAGTAGATACGAAATGTATGTAGCATCTTGAGATAAATTTTTGATGCAGTATGTTTTTGTGTTTAATGAAAGCTAATGATATAGTCTTATGAATCACTGTTAAAAGTCTAAAACATGAGGATTCGATGAAGATAATTTTCTTAATTTTCATATTTTACAATTATTGCATTATTAAAGCTTATTATAAAGTAAAAATTTAACCTAATCAAAACAAATAAATGAATTACATAATCTCAGAAGATTATCTTT
This sequence comes from Araneus ventricosus, assembly GCA_013235015.1. NCBI lineage: Eukaryota > Metazoa > Arthropoda > Arachnida > Araneae > Araneidae > Araneus > Araneus ventricosus. The sequence continues at coordinate 70,146 of BGPR01007238.1, read as the reverse complement.
TGCCTTAAGTGGAAAAATGAGCTTAAGGCCATCCTTTAAAATAAATTTATCAAAATAACATAGAAAATCTATCAAAACAAAATTTTTTGAAGTAAAGAGGAAGAAGAAAAAAGACTAGACTTAAAGAAAAAATTACTGGCGAAACAATGAAAATGGATTGCATTTTAATACAACAAAAGAAGTTTTTTACATTATAAGAATTTTTTTTGAACAAATCTATAGTTTTGCTCGATCTTTATGAAATTTGGCACGCATGCTCTTCAAAAAAAGATGAAAATAATTGTCAACTTTTTAAAGTCCAAAAGTTAATTAAAATTTCAGTTACTTAAAAATAATGCAAGATTTTGGCTTTTTTCGCAATATTTTCAAAAAATACTATCTAGCAAAATGATTTTTGAATTATTTATAATTCAAAAATACCTTTTTAATTATACCAGTTTTATTACAAATTACTGAAACATTACCAGTACAAATTACTAAACTCTAAATCATCCAAAGAAGTTTGTTTTAAAGGTTCCTGGCTCTTTTAATAGATGCCCTACTAATGGGCAGCATTTCTTCTTCATACTTTTGTCGCTAAAACCGTATACGAAATATTTAACTTACGGAATTTAAAATCAAATAACTTTAATCATAATTTCGTTATTTTAAACGTAGAAAATTAAGGGGTGTTAAAAGGGATTTATTTTAAAGACGCGGAAAAATTAAATATATAATAAAAAACTTAATTAAATATATAATTATTAATTATTATAGATTTAAATTAATATAATTAAATATAAAAAATGAAAATTAAATATATATATATATATGAATTAATGTTATGTTATAGATATGTGTGGGCCTTCTCTGACTCCTGGCAACCACTATTTTCAGACCCAGTCCGCCACTGATAATCGTGATTTAAAATCTGAATTGCTTAGGTTCCCTGCAAGTAGCAACAACAGTTCTGAAACCAAAAACTATTCCAACATTCTTTTTGTCATCAAATGAAATGATGAATCAACGATTTAATCAGTTACAGAGGAACACTCTAAATTTAGAATGGAACATAATCTTCTGAAATGTGCTGTAAACTGATTTCTCGTATTTTACGAAAATAAGCTTTGGAAACTACTTAATTGATCGCCATCGAAGCGGAAATATTCTTATCAAAGGTATTTAATATAAGTTTTGTTATTATTATTCTGTTTAAAACATAGCAATTAGACAACCGTTTATTACTAATATTGCAAGCAAATATTGATTATTGCATTGCTCGAGAGATTTTATTTAATATGCGTTTATTATTCTGGGTGTGAAAATGTGATATATATATGAAACAACATTTCCATTGATGTTGTGTTTATCCAAATTCAAAAAAGATGCATTTATGGTCAAAAGTAAGGCATAATCAAATTGTTTGCACAGTACTCTATGGTAAAGATTTTTAAAAGATTATTGAAATAATAAAGTCATGACCAGGAGTAAAGAATTACGCCTAAAACGGCGTGACTTGCCTAGTGCGTTACATAATAACAAAAGAAGGATGTTACATAGACGCGGCGAGTTTTTATAATACCGAAAAGGGAAAAGTACCGAAGTTGAGGCTCGAGAAATATTGCGACTCTTGCGAGTCTCGTTAAAGTTGAAGTGCTTTAATCATAGGATTGAAGTAGAAGGAATTCGTTCGTAATTCAAAATTAACTGTCGTTAAAAGGATTTATTTTAAAGATGAGAAAATAAGGATTTATTTTAAAGATAGAAAATTTCTAAGTCATTACAATTTCCCCCCTCCGCAAGACTTGTATGACAACAGGGCCCTAGTTGGCATCGACTCTGCGAAGTTGGAAAAGTTTTTAAAATTTTTTTCAAAAATTTGATATTTGTTATACTAATGGTCATGGTCAGGAAGTAATAATGTTAATAATGAATATGCAAAAGATATAAAAATAATTTCAAATGTACTTCATAAAAACAGAAATATGAAAACAAAAGTAAACTCTTATGCTTCTTGGATAAAGTTCTTGAAGATTCTTGGTACATGTAAAAACTCTAAATATAAACAAATAAAAAACATTGATATGCAATTCTAAAATTTAAATTGTTTCCCTTTTTTTTCAGAAATCAAAAAATGTAAATGTTGGCAAGTGTCGCGACAGTAGTAGGGCAAATTAATTAAATGACTAAAATTTATTTTGATATAGTGAAGAATTTTCTATTTAGGAAGAGAGATGCGATGGGATATCATTTCTTCCAGAGATGAGCATTTCCGGTTTTTGATGGTCAAACTCTGCGCTAATCCACATCGCAAAATCTCCTGAGAATTTTTTTTTTCCTTCTGTTTTTTAACAATCTAACTACACTCAATCTGTTATAGCAGTCGAAAGTACAAAAACTGATCTCCCGAGGCCTCAGAATAGAGGGAGTTAGTGTTATTTTTTTCTTGTGCATTAATTTTTTTTTTAGCATTGTTAAATTTTTTGTCTACTTTTCTTTTAAGTCACGTAATATAAATTATTTGCCATACTCCAACAACACATTTAAACCTAATTTTTTAAAAAATTAATTTATGAATCAATTAAAATTTAAGTGAATTTTAAAATTTTCAGCATTTTAAACATTTTGATTTATAAATCATTTAAAGGCCATTTTTTAAAATAATAAACATTTCTTAGTAAAATTAAATTTGAAAATATTATTTTTATATTCGCATGCGATTACATTTCAAAATACAATAATGCACAATAACAAACTATGTATAAGGAATAAATCAAATTTGCAGCTTAAACTTTGCATCGTAATCCTCCAAAATTTTTAAATAATCTTTCTTAAAACATCTTGTATGTCAGCATGAACTACCTTAAATTTCATCATTAAATATCATGAATTTCAAAATTTAATATGCACGCTGCAAGATTATTTTCAAAATTTACTCAACTCTGATATTAGCACATTACCTTCGAAGCTAAATAATTTCAAATATTCATAGATTTAAACTTATTCAAAAATTATTATCAAATCAAAACTATTTCAAATATAATTTTAAATCAATTGATAATCAACCACAAAATATAAATAAATATTTAATTAATCATAAAGTTTAAAAACCCATATATAAAATGAAAAATCAACAAATATTTTTAAAACATAATAAACCAAAATAAATTTTTCAAAAGTAAAATAGAATTTATAAGAACATAATTGAATTGAATATTTGCAATTAAAAACTGGTTTTTTTTAATACACAATTAGCAGCTACATTTTTTCTTTTGAAGAAAACAGCGTTGTTGAAGAGAACTTTAAGCAATCTTTCCTTCTTGTTGAAACCGAAATTACTACTTGAACACTGTAATAACTTATTTTTAAATGTTGAAGAAGATTATTCACATATTTTTTCTCTCTGTATATGAAACAGAAGGATATATTGCAGATCTGAGCGATGAGCTTTTTTCATGTCCATTCTTTCTTTTATTGATGTGATTTTACACGAAACATAGCACTTATAGCAGAATTGAGTGATGACAACTTGAACGTGTCTGGATAGCATCTCACGAAAGGAATTAGAACTTATAGTAGAATCACATAAAACATTTTTGTAGAACTTTTGAGATGGCATATGTATGAAGAACTTGTTCAAAACTTGGAGGTTAGATCTTGGACTTTATAAACTAAATATCCACTGGAAGTAGTGTCGACATTCGTTATTTTTTCCCGCACAGATGAAATGCTAGCGACTTTTACAACGTTGTTCCTTTAAGTGAAGTGTAGAGGCAGTCGAAGAAGATTGCAGTCGTTAAAAGTCCAAAACATTTTATTTTTCCCGCACAGATGAAATATCCTGCCGACTTTATGAAACAATATTTCCATTGATGTTGTGTTTAGCCAAATCCAAAAAAGATGCAGTCGTTTTTGGCCAAAACTGTTTATTCCAGAAGTAAGGCATGATCAAATTAGTTGTAGAGTAACGTCTAGTAATATACGATAGACCATCTGGTCTTAACTACCTAGTGGATACAGGTGCTGATATTTCTGTCGTACCTCCTTCATTCGTAGAACGCTGCAAACCAAAATCTGTGTTAAATTTGTTAGCAGCAAACGGCACAAAAATAAATACGTACGGAACTCGAAACTTATCTCTAATATTGGTTTAAGAAGAATCTTTCCTTGGTTTTTATTATAGCTGATGTTTCTAGTTGTTTTAAGCGCCGATTTTTTAAAACTCATTACGGAATAATTATTGATTTGAAATCTAAATCTCTTAAAGTTCAACAAACCACTCTAACTTCTACTGGCAAAATTTCTACAGATAATACCCCATCTATAACTGCTTTAAAGTTATCTTTAAATTTTAACGATTTAATTCGGGAACACAGTATTTTTGATGATGTTGAAAGATCTCCTATTAAAGTTCAATCTCATAATGTTAACCATGTTACTCAAGCAAAAGGCCCTCCTGTAGGTGCTAAGGCACGACGTTTAGCTCCCGATAAACTAATAGCAACCAAAAAGGAATTTCAAAATTTTACCCATAAAGGAATCTGTAGTCCTTCTGCCAGTTGTTGGGCAAGTCCCTTAGTAATGGTAAAGAAATCTGATGGTTCGTGGAGACCATGTTGAGACTACAGAACTCTAAATGCACAGACCATTCCAGATAGATATCCTATTAGGCATATCCATAATTTCACCTCATATTTGCACCGCAAAACTGTTTACACAAACCTTGATCTCAAGCGTGCTTACTATCATTACCATTTTTCCTTCGATTTTTACCTCAAGCGGCTCAAAAGCAATTACCTTTACAAAAAATGTTGGTAAGATGTAAAAACGCGACAAAACACCACTTAATTGGACTGACGAATCTGGCCAGGCTTTTTAAAATTGTATTAACGATCTTAAGGAAGCAACTCATCTGCACATCCGAATTCTAACGCAGCGATAATTCTAATGACGGATGCATCCGACAGAGCTATCCAGCAACGCGAAGGCGATTCCTGGAAACCATTAGGTCTTTTCTCCCGAAAACTCAGTACGGCAGAACAAAAGTACAGCGCATATGATCGGGAATTGCTAGCTATGTTTGCTTCCATAAAATATTTTCTCTATTTGCTAGAAGGAACTAAATTTACTATTTTAACTGATCACAAGCCAATCACTTATGCTTTTTCACAAAAAATTGAGAAACTGTCACCACGTCAAATAAATCACCTGAATTTCATTGCTCAGTTTACTGTAGATATTAGACATATTAGTGGAAATGACAACGTGGTAGCCGATGCTCTTTCTCGCATCGAAAGTATTTCCACTTCCCCACTGGCTTACGAAGATATTGCTCGTAGTCAACAAGATGACGAGAAGCTTGATCTTTTATTTAAACAGCCTTCTAGCTTGACTTTGCAAAAATTGCAAGTTCCAAATACGGATGTGATGCTATATTGTGATATTTCCACGCAGGTAACCGTCCCTATATTCCAAAAACGCATAGATATCAAGGGTTTCGTAACTTACATGATCTTGCTCACACTGGTGTGCGGACCACAGTTAGGCTCATATGCAGCCGTTTCGTTTGGCCTAAGATGAAGTAAGACATTGTGAATTTTACAAGATTTTGCATTGCTTGCCAGAAATCGAAAATCGTTCGCCATGTGCACTCATCCCTGGCGGAGTTCAAAGTGCCAAACCAACGATTTGTCCATATCAATATTGATATTATAGGTCCTCTTCCTTTATCGCAAGGATTCACCTATTGCCTTACAGCCATTGACAGGTTCTCCAGGTGGCCTGAAGCTATGTCACTGGCTGACATCCGAGCAGAAACAGTTGCTCAAGCTCTATATAGTGGTTGGATATCTCGATTCACTCTTTAGCAAATACCTTCGGAATACGTCTCTCACACATTGCTGCCTACCATCCTCAGGCAAATGGGGAAATTGAGAGATCACTCCGAACCTTGAAAGCAGCCATTATGTATCACACATCCGTGCATTGGGTGTCTGCATTGCCTGCTGTTTTGCTTGGACTTCGCACCGTCTACAAAGAAGATCTGCAGTGCTTTCCTGCCGAAATGGATTATGGCGAAAGTCTTTGCCTACCCAGTCAATTTTTCGTCCAACAGGAACCACAGGCTGCAGACAATGGTTTCATAAAGAAACTAAAACCCATATTCAGTAGTTGCGAGCAACTCCAACATCTAATAATTCTGCAAAACCTACTTTTGTGTATAGAGATCTCAGTGTGTGTTCCCATGTCTTTCTGCGTGTGGACGCTGTTCAACCTTCCTTGTCGCAACCTTATACATGACTTTGTAAAGTTCTGTCACGAACGAATAAAATTTTATCATCCTCAAGGATAACAAAAAAGTGACTGTGACTATTGACAGACTTAAACCAGCTGATCTTTTGCTGGGTAGTGTTAACTCTTCTGAAAGTAAATTTTACTCTCCTAGAGTCGACACATCATCTCCCAGTCCTTCAGCAAAGAATCAGTTACCTTTGCCTGAAAAATTCCATATGCTTACACGTACTGGTCGGCTAGATCATTTCCCGGCTAAGTATCAAGATTTTATGTCTTAAAAATGATAGATCCAATAATTTTTCTTCCCAGGAAGGGGGATCGTGTGGCGGCGCTAGCGTCAAACCACTCATTTATTATTGAAATGTAAAATGTATCTTTTGTATCTGGCAACATTTTTATTATTCCAGATTGTATCCGCGCGATGCGATGTTGTTCGCATAAGCTTTCGTCATGTAAATAAGTAGTGTAAGTAATGTAATTAAATATACATAATTTAAATCATCTATTTTATTGCAACTACACTTTCGGCACTTCATATAAACGCCAAAAATGTGACAATTTATGTGAAAATTACTGAATGTCTGAAAAATATTTTCAAGTAAATTTTACTACCGCAAAAAATGTAGAAAAAAAAATGAAACAAGAAGCCTTTCGCTACTTATCTGTTACTTTTATAGTAAAAATACAAGAGGTTTAGAGTGGCTTTTCAATTTATGATGATCTTGCATTATTCACGTTTCATGAGTTCAGTCTGATTAGATTAGCTGTTTTCGATTTCTATTTTTGTTTTGCTTTTCAAACATAAGAGATTACCTACCTGTTATACTTTGCTGAGATTGTTAGACAACTAGGAACATTAATTCAGCTTTTAGAGATAAGCATGTTTTCATGATCTTATTTTTGGATTTTGTGAAACTTTTGACTCATATGGTGAGTTGTTAAATGTCGACAAGTTCCCTTGTACGTAGAATGTGCTATTTGTTAGCATTCTTATGGACATCAAAAGATGAAAAACGAAAATCTAAAGGAAAATTGCCGTAAAGCTTCTAAAAAATTTTACACTCGCGACCCCAATTTCTTCCAATGCATTTTTTCGGATCGCAATCCGTAATTGGAAATCAGAAATTGACAACAAGGTTATAAATCAATCAATTAACTAATAATAAAGAAAAGAAAATTCAACGTAATAGCAAAACTTCAGCTGTCAACTGTATAAAAAAAGTATTGGGATTCGCAGAAAATTTTACAGCACCTTCTTGTTTCAGAATTTTTAAGATTATAATCAAAAATAATTTCAAGACAGATTTCTAAAACTTGCATTGATTTGAATGTACTTAGATATCCCGTCAGTTTTGAAACGGTTAAATAGCAATAAAAATTTCCTTGCTTTGTTTTGATAGTGGGAAATCCAAAATAGTTTCTTTTTGATAATAATAATGAAGCATGAGCTAGAGTTACTGCAACAAATTTCTTAGAATTCATTGGGAGAAAGAGGAGGAAAAGAAAAAAAATACAGTTGGGCTCCGCCGGGATTTGAAACTGCGACCTCTCGCACCCAAAGCGAGAATCATACCCCTAGCCCTAGACCACCGAGTCACAAGAGCGAAGTAAAGCTCTGCATTTGTGTTTTCTCTCTATAAATCTGCTGACATACGTGAGCACATTATGCACGTCACATACCTTTTCATAGCGGTAACTAGGGTGGGGCAGACAGGGCACGTGCCCTGGGCTCCATTGACTGATCGTAAAACTAAGGTTTCAATTAGATGCGTTTTGGGGAACGATGGATTTTATCATTTCTGTAGCAAATATCATTTTAAAAGCTGACAAAGTTAATGTTAATGGTGACTGATAACCAAGGCCATAATGCATTATGTACGATAAGATTTTTTATAATAGAATGTTCAGAATTAATTTATATCCATGAGTATTTATCGAATTGCTTGAAATTGATTCAATATTTTATGAGGCCGCGGTGGCCTGGTGGTAAGGTCTCGACCTCGGGGTCGGAGGGTTCCATACCCGAAACCCGATTCCATCGAAGAACCGCCGTGTAAGCGGGCCTGGTCCGGGCCTCCTAGAGAGAAAAACCAGTTTTATGGGCCAGGATCTACACTTCTTTCCGCCATTACGCTCACCCGCTAAGCGATGACCCGGTTTATGTGTTGGTCGGTTGTTTACCATAGCACACCATAGTGAACACTCGCATGGTTTTGACTCGCGAGCTCTTTTTGCGATTAAATACTGTTTAAATATTCTTATTTCACAAATGGATTACCCAAAACAGAATACAGTATCATCCCAGACATTCACGTGAGTACTTATTTCTCTTTATTAGCTGTATTTTTCCGAGTTATACCTGTTTAATTTCAAGTACATATTAAGCCTAAACGCCAGACTGTAGAGAGAAGACACGTTGACGGTTGAAATAATTCGTTTTTTTAAATATTAATACATAAACACTTTGGTTAGCGTATATTTTTTGCATGTTTTGGATTTATAAAAAAAACTGTCTGGTCTTCTTGTATTTGTGTGTGTTAAAGTTTTTGTCGAATAGTATTAGCAGAAAACGTTTCACTTTTTTATAATAATCTATATATATAATTCACTTACGTGGCGACAAAAAAGGGTCGAATTTCTCAATCGCCGTTTGGCAACAGCTCGCAAGTTTGATTTGTTTACATCAGCGGAAAGTCCGAAGTCGCTTCGTGTGATCACGTTTATTGAAAACTATTTTTATTAGTTGGAAATTTCTAAAAATAATGAATTTAAGTCATGCTGTTGGATATATTATCCGAAATGAACAAAGGTGAACTGAACGGAGCCAGGAAACAGTTCAGGAATCCACTGTAAGGCGAAGTATTCGAAACGAAGCCGATAATCGCCGTCGTCCAAAACGCGTGTGTATTCTAAAAGATGTTGAGGAGCATAATTGTGGAACTATGTCCGAACAGTGCGGTTTTTGTGGGGCTGTTTATTGGAAGGAAGAGAAAAATACTGCCCATAAGTATACAAAATGATGCCATGATGGAAAAGTTCAGCTACCGGCATTTCCTGATGTACCGGAACTATTGAAAGCATTGCTAACTGAAAATTCACCTGACGCTAAAAATTATCGACAGCGAATTCGGGAATACAATTCTGCCTTAGCATTCGCTTCGATGGGAGAACAAATTAAACCACCACGTAGAACTGGACCATACTGTTACCGTTTACATGGTCAAGTGTACCACAGAGTTTCCCCCCTGTATGCAAGTGACCAACATAAAGAAAGTTATGGACAGCTTTATATATTTGACTCCAGTGAGGCAACAGAGAAACGCTTGAGTAACAATCAAAATTGCTTGCAACATGTATTTGAAAAATTTGATTTTATGTTAAGGGAAATCAATCCCTTTGCTCAGCCTTATCTTCAAATGCACCGATTGGTACAAGAGCACACAACTACATCAGTGAAAACGGTATTTTTGGAAGATAAAAATTTGGATATGCGGCGCTATAATGCTCTTACTTTATGCATTGAAGTAGCAGCTATATTTGTAGGTGATAATGGAGAGCCCCCAGCCAACCTAGACATTTGTGTGTACCCAGTAGGGGATACATGCCAAAGCATTTCACCTTTAAATCAATGCTGTGATCCAATGACCTATCCTTTGCTATTTCCAGGTTGGAACACTGGAATGGAACATGTAGAAGAAAGGGAACAGCAAAGCGCACCCGTGTCACTCAACTACAATATTATGCATACAGACTTTCCCAGCGAAATGGTTTCAGTATTTTGCACAGTAGTGGTAAGCTTTTTCATCAATATATTGTTGATGCATATGTTAAAACCGAAGGCTCACGTTTATATTTTTTGCGACAAAATCAAAAAGATTTGCGAATTGAACTTTATCGGGGGCTTTTAGTTGTTTTAGAGTGTCGAGCACATAATGAAAATATACTCACTCGAAAACTTATAATACTGCCATCTTCTTTCCAAGGGAGCCCACGTCGTATGCAACAGAATTACCAAGATGCAATGGCTATGGTACGCAAGTTTGGTATGCCAGATCTCTTTCTGACGTTTACTTGCAACCCATCTTGGTCTGAAATTTTAAATAGCATGGAGGGAGTACAACGTCCTGAAGACCGACCTGATATTATTGTACGTGTATTTAATATGAAATTAAAAGAACTTTTAGAAGATATTTGCAAGCATGGAATATTTGGAACTGTTTTGGCCTATATTTATGTTATTGAGTTCCAAAAGCGAGGTTTGCCTGATACCCACAATCTTCTAACATTAGATTCAGAAAGCAAAATTCGCACTAAAGATGACATAGACAAGTTTGTGAGTGCAGAACTTCCAGATCCTTGCACAGATCTTAGACTCTTCCAAATTGTGACAAAATGCATGGTACATGGACAAAGTGGAACTATCTCTATATATAATTCTCTTACGTGGCGACAAAAAAGGGTCGAATTTCTTAATCACCGTTTGGCAACAGCTCGCAAGTCTGTTTTGTTTACATTCGATACGACGATTGTAGCTTGATTTGATCTCAGACGACGAAATTTTTCAAAATGAGTTTAAGTCGGGCAGATTCAATTATAAATCGAAATTGTCGAAAAAGAGAATTGTTGAACAACTTGAAACTGTTGAGGAATCTTTCCTAAGACGATCCAATCTGAATGTACAAAATAGAGTCAAGCCTTTTTTGTCTACGGAACGAAATTCCCGAGCTATAGGAACATAGTTGATTATGATAGGACTCTGTTCTTTTTTCCACTTAGCGAAGATTTTCTGATCATTATTTCTGTGGGGAAAAAAAGCCAAAGCAAGAATTTTAGAATTTTTTTTAAATTTTGAAAAAAGGCTGTTTTGCTACTGTTATAAAGGTAAAAGTAAATAATTATTATTTGTTATAATTTTGAATAGTGAATCTGAACATATTTAGAGCCATTTGTCACTTTAAAGTGTCCTTTTTAAGCAAAAAGTTTGTGAGATGGGTTAACCCATCTTTCGAAAACTTAAATTTTCTGAGGTTTTAATACATAAATATCTACACAGTGAGAAAAGTTATAACTTTCTTGGCTAAATAATTATCGCAGTGAATGTGTATACATGTGGCGAAGCTTTCCTGATAATTATTTCTGTGGGGAAAAAAAGCATGTTTAAAATTTTGGTATCAAAATCAAGAATTTTAGAAATTTTTTTAAAATTTTGAAAAAAAGGCTGTTTTGTTAATGCTATAAAGGTAAAAGTAAATAATTATTATGGGTTATAATTCTAAATATTGAATCTGAACATATTTAGAGCCATTTGTCACTTTAAAGTGTCCTTTTTAAGCAAAAAGTTTGTGAAATGGGTTAACTCATCTTTCGAAAACTTAAATTTTCTGAGGTTTTAACACATAAATATCTATCCAGAGAGAAAAGTTATATCTTTCTTGGTTAAATAATTATTACAGAGAGTGTGCATACATTTGACGAAGCTTTTCTGAGCAACAAGTCATTGAGAAGTGTGGTTATTTAGAAGTTTGTTGGAATGATGTCAGGGCTAATGAAACTGTTGAAAAAACATTCAATTGTGTGTACCAAAAAGTTTTAAGTGCCTGATTTCTGAATGATGAAAAACATTTTTATTTGTAAACATCTTCTCATGCATTTTAGCATTCAAATTTCTTTTTAACATTTATATATATATGGTATAAAGGTAAAATTTTAATTATATAATTTGATTATTTAGTTTTTAGTAATTAAAAGTTTAGTTTTAGTTTTTTAAAAAGAATTTAGTTAGAACTTCCTACTATTCAAATAATTTAAATTTACTTTTAGTAATTAATATATTTATAATTTCCTTTTACTAGCAGGCACTCATAACTGTACAGCGAGCGTACAAAGCAAGCTGGGATCACGTAGTGATCCCAAAAGAATCACAACGTGATTCTTGGGGGTTGACGAGCGGAGCGAGTAGGGGGTGTAACCCCCTATTTGTATTAAATTCCGATTATGTTATAACTCGGAAAATATTACTAATAAAGAGAAATAAATTCTCTTTAGTACTCACATGAATCTTAGGGATGATAATGTATTCTGTTTTTTCTTATCAATTTTGAAAATAAATGTATAAAAAGCAAAAGCTTAGAAACAATAATTTCATTATTTTTGACTAGCAGTACGCGCACAGCGTTGCCCGTGGAATCAGAACTTCAACAAATTGAAAAGAAAAAAAACGCCCACAATGATACATGAAAGTTTTGAAAACAAAACAAACAAAGAATACACATTATTGATTTCTCCGCTTATTTTTTTTTCGCGATAATGGCATTTTATTTTAGAAAAGTTAATCCAAAACAATATTAAAAATTGCAAAATGAAAAATTATTATATCAAAGCAAAGTATGCGAGCAAAATACGTTAAGATACTGCCGAAAATAATAATCTAAGCTATCAGTTGAAGGTCATGACGTATCCTGCACGTCCGCCAATCAAAATTCACAGTATGTTACACCACATATATGTCTTTATGAAAAAGTATCAAGAGAAATAATTTTAGGAAAGCACAGTTCTCCTGATTCTCAGAGACAATTTCTTCAACAATCTTGCACAGATGAGCGTTTCATTTCGCAAACTTTGTAGCAACAGGATGATCTGATGCACATTTTGTGAAGACGCTATATTACACAGAGGATTAAGAAACAAGTTGTTGTAATTGGCCAAGATCTTGATCTTCTTTGTTACCTACTGCTCTTACTCCAGACTATATGATATTCTCATGCTGAAAGAGGGTAAAGGTAAAGTCAAAGATAGATTCTATAGCTCTAAAAAATCTGCAGAATTGTAATCTCGTGATCTGCAAAAAATCCATTCTCTTCTTCATGCGATTAGTGGTTGTGACAAACTTCAGGTCTATGGAAAGAGAAAACTACAAGCAGTGCAGTTGTTCAACCACATAAATACTTTTACAAGATATCCTGAGATCTTGAATAACCCTAAATCAACTTATACTGAGATTGAAAGAGCAGGAGAGAGGTTCATTATCACAGAAATTACCAACATGAAGTAACTGAATAAGATGAGGTCATGACTGTTTCAATAAAACTAGTAGGTCAAGCAAGTTCTCGCTATTCTTTCTCCAAGATACTCAACCGTCAGAAGCTGCACATCAACACTGCGCGTCGCACATTCCACCAAGAGCAAACATGGCAAGCAGTTGGTTCAATACCAACCTAATGGGATGGAAGTAGTGGAAGTCGTTGACGCCCATATACAATAAGTTAAAGGACTGCGCCAGCTTTATAAAATAGTGTCCCTAACTTACTTCGGTGGATGCTATAACGTGGAAAGAACAAAATAGCAAAGGTCACAACCTGCGTTGTACATTATAGCAAGAACTGTCGAGGCTAAAGCGCGACTGACATGAAGCAAATACATCAGTGAAGAAGAGGATCGAAAAGATAATGATATCAATAAGTAAGCAGGAGTAATTACATTAGTATATATTTAGTAGTTATTATATTAGGATACATATGTTAGTATACATATACAGGTATTTACTGTGGTTGGGAACAATACTTGTAGTTTTCCTTTCCATAGAACCCTGCAGTTGTGTCACAACCACTAACGTACGAACGAAGAGAATGATTTTTTTGCATTCGATCACGAGATTGCCAATTCTGGAAGATTTTTAGAGCTATAGAATCTATTCTTGACTTTACCTTACCCCTTCAGCATGAGAATATCCATTATAGTTCGGGAGTGTTATTGTAAAACAAGAACAAGATCTTGGCCAATTGCTAAATAACTTGTTTCTTAATCTTCTTCATATGTGCCCATAGTGCATCTCACAAAATGTACATCAGCATCATCTGTTGCTACAAAGTTTGCGAAATGAAACGCTCCTTATTTGCAAGATTGCTTAGAAATTGTCTCTGAGAATCAAGGAGAACTGCGCTTTCATTAAAAATTATTTCTCCTGATACTTTTCTTTTGATATAAGATATATATGTGGTGTAAACATCACCAAAAGTATCTTGCTTTGGCTTTGGCCATACTACAAGATGAATAATAGAGCCTCCATCGAGAACGAAGTAAAGGTTGTCAGAGTTACCAACTGGTCGGTCTGGAACTGTATCAAAGATATTATAAAACATGGCCAGCACGAGGCTACATATAATTAGAATATTTATGAAAATAATTAATTGCAGTTAAAAAATAAGCAATGTTAATTATTGTTTAATAAGCTGGCTACGATCATTTTGTGCTTTGATGGTTTTGCAAGTTCGAGGGGGGAAGTTCCCCCTCAGGGATGGAAACTTTAAGGTTTCCGTTTCCTTGATGTCAGAAGAGTATTTGACAAAAGTTTCAAAAATTTATGAATTTTTCTCCTAATTGTCGTTTTTGGTCTCATTGCAATGACTAGTTGTACGCTCTCTCCTAACTTCCACACTACACTAGTGCTGTGGTATTGGTGCACTGACATATGTATGTGCTTACAAAAGTGAATACTTATACATACAAACTTTATATACATATAATCTTTGATTGGTGTGTCTTCGTTTGTAAGAACGAAGAATTTTATGTTCTACGACTTTCATCTACATCATTTTTAACATTGAATGTGTAGGGTTGAAGAAATCTAGGAAAAACTGACCAAACATCCCACTTCACTTCAGTTTTTTTCCCCTACGAGGAGAAGCTTCGCCCTCAGAGGTGGAAACTTTTCGGTTCTGATATCCTTGAGGTCAAAGAAGTTTTTGACCAAAGTTTCAAAACTATATAAATTTTTTCCCCTATTTTACCTAATTGCATTGGGCTATAATGTTTATTCCTAACTTAAAAGAAGTATTCGAGTTGGTCTTTAAGAATCAATACATCACCTTAATTAGTAGAAGCAAACACAGATATCTTCTTTTTACTCTCAACTTGTTTGCCACTGTACCGTGCGAATCGCCGTGTTTTCTTTCCGTACGCCTTCTTAGAGTACCCAGAGTCAATATTGCATTTGATATATCAAAAGTATTTTACTGAATTTCCTTATAATCCGAATTCTCCGGAAAACGAAAATGTTCTCCCCAATTAGTTCGGATTTCCGGGGTTCTACTGTATTTTGCTTTTTACTGATGACAAGAACAAATTATGGCTAGAATCATTAATATCAGAATTATTCGTAGGATAAAAGACATGTACATGCAAATGTAAGATATCTACTCTTAAAATCAAATAATTCCCGAATCTTGGTGCCAGAGATGAACTGCGGATTTTCATAATTTTATTCAAGATATCATACTAAATGTAATTAAAAGGATTTTTTAAAACACACTTTTATTAGTGTACTAAACAGCAAAAATTTTTTTAATTATTTTCTACTTTTTAATCATCATATCTGTTGTGTTTGAAACTCACTACCAGGTGGCGCCACTTTAACGGAAACCTTCCTTTAGGACTTTCAAAGGGCACTGGCCCACTTTTGTGTTTCGCTTGGAGGAAAACCAGGGAAACCTCCAACAGCCAGCCCGACCGCAGAGAGCAATATGTTGCTAAAATGCACATCGGTTCACCAATTTTGCTTATTTAATGTTATTTATTAGGAAAGGTAAGAAAAATGAGACTCGGGTGTGAAATAAAAAGATTGAGAAAATCTACGATAAGCATCGATATAAAAGTAATTCTTCTCGTAGATGTGGCTTCAAGCTGGAAAGCAAGACTTGCCAAAACGCTTTGATACACACATTATATAGTCATAAGTATAATGTCTAAGCTTTTTGAAAAATCTTGATGTACAGCTACTTGTTACAGCATTTTCAATGAAGCCTGGTTCAAAAAAATTCTCAATTTGGACGTCCACAAGAACCTATTACAAAGAAACAAGCATAATTGCAGGACGAGGAAGTGGAAATGGTGTCTTCTAAGAAATAGCACAGGGGCTGAACGAAAGTATGTCAGTGCCATAAATCACAGTGCGCCATATTAAAAGGGAAAAAAAGTGTTGCACAATAGGTGCATAGCTCGTAAAGAGGAATTTTTTCCCCTTGGAGGTGAAAGAAATGAAACAAATGACTTGTTGAGTGTGGTTCTGAGTTTTGGATTGATTCCATATCCTCTGATAGAAGTTAATTTAGATGGATTTGGCAAGAAATAGTGTGACTTAAAAAGAACACCTCGCTTCGGTCGAACAGCTTTCCGGCTAACTGCTTAAAGATATAAATGTGTTAGATTGTGAATTTGGCAAAACAAAGTGCGTAGGAAATTCTTTAACTGTCAGTAGGATGAAGAGGCTCGGAAAGTTTATTGTACTCAAAGAGAGAACATGTATCTCACTGCTTTTTATTTCGTTTTCATAAAATAATCTTTTAAATACGGTATGATGAAAAGAATAACAATAACTCTTATTGCTTAATTTTATTTTCATTACGCTAACCTTATAAGTTTTTAAACCGTTCCTTTCTACCTGCTATTAATGAGGTAGAAAATTTAGTTTAATTAGATTATCTTTCCATCCATGATACACTCGGGCTATTTTGGGATGGACCTCGTAATTCTGAGCCGATAACAGATGAACATGCAACGGGAATGACATCTAAGCTGGCAGCTCGCTCTCCAAGCTTCCTCGCCATATCTGCAGCAGAATGGTTGTCCCCGATGGGTTTAGCATGCACCAGGCCCGTGTAAGTAGGGGGTCTTTACCGGAATCGAGTCTGGAACAGGCGACCCTCTAGTCCCGCAGTCGAAACTCTGCCACCAGTTTACCCCAGCCAGCCCTTCTCGAATAATGAAGCTCAAACTGTCGCGATCTGACAAAAACAGTTTTAAAAACGCTTATTAGTCCACTAAAATGAAGAATTCTTTTTTAAAAATTACTTATGTTCTGCTTCGTAGTTTTTGAATTAATATCGCCCTAGTCATCTGACCACGGTTCAAAATTGCGAGACCCATTCCAAAATAGAGCTCATGCTGCTTCAAAGCGCGGTGTTACTATAACTTAACTAAACTAAGTTGACAGTGGTTCAGTATGATAAAGGCCTTCTCCAATTTCTCTCATATAACTTCAAAACGTGACGTTAATCTAACAACTGAACCGACCAGTATTCAAAAATACTAATATAAATAAGTGTCATATACCTATACTAGAACTCCCCGGATGAATTAGTAGCTGTTTTCATTTTTATTGGCGTTATTAATAATATTTGTTCGTCTAGTATATGTAGATACAACATACAGCTATTGTTGCTCTACTTTTAAAGTAGGAATGGGAAAAAACTACCGGCTTTAACCGAAAACCATTTTTTTTTTTTTTTCTGTTAACAAGTTTTTTTCGGTTATTTTTTTATCCCGGTTATAACCGGTTATTTTTTAAAATCGATTTGACTAAAATTTACCAAGTTTTGAAGTTTTGAATTTCATCATCTTAAGCCAATAACCGATAACCTCTTCCTCGAAGCGTCTGTTGGTTGGCGGATTACTGAAAGGGCCTTTATGAACAGATGAATATTGGCCAATGGATTGATTTCCTGTTAAAACAATATTAATAAAAAATTTGTCTACAAATAGCGTTTTTTTTTATAAAAAGAAAAACCGAAATCCGGTTATTTCAAAAACCGGTTATTTTGAGCTGTTATAACCGCCAGGTTAAAACGGAGGTGGAAAAAACCTGAATAACCGAAAAACGGTTATTTTCGCAGTAACAGTCACCCCTATTTTAAAGACTGTTTGATTTCAGTTATGTTTCAAGCACTTTCATTTCGTGCTTTCTTTTGTATTTTCTATCAAAATTTACGTTTATTTCTAAAAATAGGGCTCTTGGGGGGGGGGAGGAAGAGAGTTATTCTTTGCATAATTAACACCCACTCTTCTGAAAAGTTCAGATCGGTAGAGGGACACGAGACGCCCCTAGGCAAAGAAAAAACCACACACCCTTATAATTTTTTAATAATCTTCAACTCGTATTTCAAGCTTTAATAATTTATTAGCAAACTTAATAATGGATTCCAGTTTAAGTTAAATATATATATTGCAAACTATTATTTAATATGAGAAATTGATTTTCTTCTCGAGAAAGTTTGATTTAATAAATCAACGTCAAGAGTAATGCAATTTCATGTTCAAATCAATTGCGATTCTTGGCAATGATATAAATAAATGTTGAGCATTATTTATATTGATTTATGTATGAGAAGGGGACATCAGTTGCAGGTATGTTTTCAAAAATTCGTCTTGCTATTACTTGCAATTCTTTGCTGAAATTTAACCGTCGATATCATGAGAATTATTCTGCATAAGTTATCTTTCTCTGGAATTTCAATAGAGGCCTGGGTGGCCTAGTGGTAAGGTGTCGGCCTACGTAGCCGGAGGTTCCAGGCTCGAAAACCGATTCCACTGAAGATCCCTTGCGTATTGGGCCTGTTGCACACCAAATCATACGGAGGGGGTCAAATGTCCTCCCGCTAGTGTTGTGCAGAAGCTTGGAGACGGGGTGCCAGCCCAAGCGCCGTTCTCGTCAGCTGACTGCGGTTCGAAATTACGAGGTTCGTATCAATATAGCCCTCGTGTTGCTTCAAAACGGGACGCTAATATGACTAAGCTAAGCAGGGATTTCAATGAACGAATGGCAGTTTTATATCATAGACAAGCACCCATTATTGTGGCATCCCTAGGCGGGCGCCTAGAATTGTCTAATGATAAAACTGGCCTTGGAAAAATTCCTTTTCATTGTTTCAGCATTTCGTCTTTAATGACCTCCTTTCCACTCACACAACCTCCTCTGATCTTTAAATGTAACAATATCTGTTATGATTGAAAACTTATTGCATAGTCTTAATTCTATTACATGCCACTAAATAGGATAATAGATTTTTATTTATGCAACTAATGTATATTTATAACTCTGATTTCTATTATTTTAATTTTAATTCTAAAAGTTTCATAAAAAATATATATAATCTAAAAGTAAACGTGTAAAACAAATTTTAAGAAACTAGTTGAAAAAGGGTTAGTTGATTGAATAAGCGAATAAAACTGTAGGGAAAAAATCTATATAATGAATTTCGACATTACTAGGAACAATAAAAATAAATGATGTAACCACTGGGCGCCATAATTTAATTCCTGCTAGGGATAACAGTAGACGTTAAAGAAAAGAAGCTTAATTGATTTAAATACTTTTAATTAAACATAAAGGGACATAACATTTAGGGACAAAACATTTAAGGATATATAAAATATACATTTACTCGGGGCGGAACACCATGTTTACCTGACGACTCCAGAACTTGGACTGACTATCTCTTCCAACGGCCGCTAGGTGGCGAGCTCGAAAAGCAGTGCGGTTACAGACTCCCTCTCTGGCTCGTACGACGTCTCGGCGAAGAGTCAGCACTATATTTCTTTGGTCTACCCCGTCTCCGGAGAGGTGCTACAATTCCACTGTCTCTTGAAACTGGGAGTTCATGAGTTCGTAAGGATGAGCTGTGGTAAGTCCCAAAGACTTCATCTGGCTTTGCTGGGTCAGTAGTGCCATACGTAGTTGATGAACGATTGGTAAATACTAAATAAATTCCTTCACGTTTGGGCATGAATTTCCGACTTTTCTTATTTTGTGACTTGCTACTAGGATGTAGTGTCACAAATACTTGGTCACCTGGTTTTTTGAAAGCTTGTCGTCGTCGACGATAATAATACGTTTTACGCTTGTGTTGCTTTTGCTCGACGTGGTCTTTAATCTCTGCGGTTAAACGAGCAAATCGCTTGAGATATAGAGTTATCTCAGCTACGAAATTATCATTGTCGATCAGTGCTCTTAAGTCGTGTGTAACATCATCTGTTGTTCTTAACTCTCTGCCAAATTGCAAAAAGGCTGCTGTGTGATTAGTGGTTTCACACTTGGCAGTGTTCAGTGCAAAACGAATCATTGGCAGTTTTTCTTCCCAAGTGTCGTGTTCATCTCTGACTAGTATGGCGAGTCAGGGTTTTAGATCCCTATTTTTACGTTTGGATGGGTTAGCTTGGGGATGACACAAAGGAAAAAGGTCTTGCTTAATTCCGAGAAAATTGCAAGTTTGTTGCATTACAGCACTGATAAATTGAGAACCATTATCACTAATGAGTCAGCGTGGAAGTCCATATCTTAAAAAGACTTCTTAGTCTAAAGTTTTGGCACAGTTTACAGATGTTGCTTCTTTAAGGGCAAAGAATTCTACCCATTTTGTATTGGTATCGTCTACGAGAAAAATCTTTTTCTTATCAGAAGAGGTCTCTGGAAGAGGTCCAAAAAAATCAAAAGCAAGGGTTTCAAACCTTTGGACATAAACTGGAGTTCTAAGAAGACCGGTTGGCTTCTGATTGCTCGGTTTGCAACGTTTACAGTCCGGACAGTTTTTAACATATTCAGCGATGTATTTTCGCATACCTGGAAAATAGTATCTAGAGGCAACTTTCTTGTAAGTCCCTTCAGCTCCATAGTGTCCAGCGGTTGGAACATCATGGTGCTGTTGTAACACTCTCTCCCTTTCCTGGACAGTAACCACGAGTTGTGCTTCTGTTTCTACTTCGGGTGAGTAACGATACAGAATACCTTGATTCATAAGATAGCCTCTATTAGTCCAGTTTGCGAAGTTTTCATCTTTTGAACTGCAAGCACAGAAAATTAAAATTAAAAAAAATCTATTGACTACATTTCATTCACTTTTCCTCCCATTGTGGAAAAACTGGTGGCTCACTAGTACCATCTCAAGTGCCAGGAATGATGTGTTTCAGGGACAGTTTCATCAGTAAATCAGCGATTCTTTTATTTAAGACGAATGTTGTTTCTAATTGGGAATTGAAAGCAGTAACGTAGCAATGATCCATTCTTTGAGGAGCTGATCGGAGGTGAAATATTACTGCTTTTATTCAATGGTGTAGTGGCGAAGATAGCGGAGCCCGGGGGAAATGTGATTTTTTAATCCCCCCACCCTGTGGCCGTCAGTGGTTTAGCAAGTGTAAATGGATTCCCAAATCATGGCATTATTTTTTCGCTCCCGCATGATATTTCATCATATATTGAAAAATTGACATAAACGCATTAATATTTTGTCCCGATGGCGCCCCCTAAGTCTGGCGACCGGGGCATCTATACTCCCCTTCCTCTCCGGTTGTTACGCCACTGCTTTCATTTAATGCTTTTGAAGCCAAATGTGACCAGAGAAGAGGGGGATGCTATGCTTCCGTCGCTACCCCCCGACACTGTTTGAATGTTGTTTAATTAGAGATTCTGTCTAGTTCCTATATTATATACAAAATTATAAGAACTCACACAAATAGGAAACGCCTTTCTTGTTAAGATACAGGGAAGAAAAAAAGTTATATTTCAAATTACAGGTGTTTATGGTATTCACTCTTGAAAAACTAGGTGTGCATATTATTTCGATATGGAGTATTTGAAATTAAAGCATGAATCAGTTATAGAATGTCTTCTTGGTAATACGGATGAGAGAGAAAAAAAATTACATTTTTAAATATTCAAAGTATCGTCAACGACATCAGCATTTTAACAAAAAGTTTCAGTAATGTTCTGTTAATTCCTAAATAGCAGCGACTAATCCCAACAGATTGTTTCTGTTGGATATAATGGATTATCGTCGTTTTCATCCTCTTCGACTGAAAAAGAAATTATAGAAGTTTTTAGGGGTTTATATTCGCAATTAGAATAAGGGAATGTATACGTTCCCTTATTCTAAGCGCATCTTCAGACACATGTCACAGACACACATGTTAAGTTTTTTATATTATTATTTTGTTGAAGTTGAAGCAGAATCATCCAAGAAGCTTATTAATTTTTCTTCTTATCTTAAGATTTATTCAATATTAGAATAATGATTGCTGGGGACTTAATATTTAGAAGAAATTATTTAGTAATTTAAGGAAATAATTGCAAGTGACACTACAGATTTGCAGCTTTAGTAGATCAGCCGCCTTGGGTTGAATGTTTCGGAACGATATAGTTCCGAAAAATTATATTTTCTCTTTAGAGATATCCTTTTATCCTGCCATCGAATAAGTGGGACTTTGGCATTAATATGATGTGCCGGAAATGTAGTTGCAATAAAATAGATGATTTAAATTATATACATATAATTTACATTATTTACATGACGAAAGCTCACCCAGATAGCATATACATTTGCAGCAAATTTGATTTTTCTTGATATTACCTTTTCATGACAAACTTGATGTGGAAACTTTGCAGCAAACTTCCTGCAAAGTAACAAAGCATAATCGACCAACCCACTTTCAAAACAAGTTTGCTGTGAAGTTGTTATGATAATCTTCACACCAACACCACGATTGCAAAAAAGTTTGCTTCAAAGTTGATACAGCACACTTATAATTATATATCTGGTTTTAATCTTTGTCTCTATTTTAAAAAAAAAACATTCGATTTTTAATAGCATCTCCTAGACCGTCCTTCTTTTTATTAATTCAATAAATCAATGATAATTTGTAAAAAAACTAACTTTTTTATTAAAAAATTTGAAAAATTCATCTTTTTACTAAATATAGAACTCGCACTTTAAAGAAAACTATATATCGCTTTTTTCTAAATGTTGAAATTTTAACGTTCATAAGCAAAATTAAACCTAGAAAACAGCCAATATTTGTTGAAAAATAAAATAATTTACATTTTGTAATATATTTTTAACAGTAATTACTTTTGAACCCTAATTTCATAATTTAATCTACTAGCAAAACTTAGTTATTAGCGAAAATCTCTCTCTCTTTTATTTCAAATCATATTCTCAACTCAAAATTTAAAAAATAATGAAATCAACAAAACAGTTTAAAATAAAACGTGTAGATTCACGATCCATTAGCGCAATTTGCAATCCGCAATCGAAGTTCCCCTGGCTGAGTGGTTAAGACTACAGGTTTGGGAAGCGGGCTGTCGGGGCTTTGAATCCGAGGTAGTCTTCGTACTCTGTTTTTGCAATGAGTTTGACGCGTGGTGACTAACTCGCTTGCGTTAACTTGTTTCAAGCTTGCACTTTGGTTGACACTTCGCTTGTGTCAAACCAGCTGCAAGCTTGCAGATTTGCAAAGCAAGATTTCTGCAAACTAAAATTGCTATCTGGGTATGCGTACGACATCGCATCGCGCGGATACAATCTGGAATGATAACAATGTTGCCAGATACAAAAGATTCATTTTACATTTCAATAATTAATGAGTGTCTTGACGCTAGAATGACGTAACTACTTAATTCCGGTGTAATGCTAAGTTTATGGAAGCTTCAAAGCGGAAGGCCAAAAGTAATGCAAATAAAGTCAAGGTTTTTAATGTAAGTAAACAAAACAGAAAACTCGTCCATTGATAACTTTTAATGGTAAAAAGTTATGGTCGAGTTTTCTGTTTTGTTTACTTACATTAAAAACCTTGACTTATTTGCTTAGGATGCATAATATAATACATGATATTTTATGAACAAATATTTTTGCTATTTTTATTTTTAAATATTTGTTCTAAATAAGTGTGATTTCAATCACACTCATTCACACTTATCACCGGTCTTTATTACACTTTCTGAAAAAGTTTGCGTTTTTAGTTCTATATACTGTCAATACACCTGTAGCAAAAACTACTTTTTGAAAAATTTTCCGATCAATTAAGTTAACCACAAAAATTCCCATCAAGCGCGGAAGCCATCATCAACACAGTTCACTATTCAGAATCCCCTTTCCAGTGAATCACAAATCCGATCATTTTCCGTTCCGATCGCAGTTAACTAAACTTCCCCGTGAATATTTGTTTTCGAACTATTATAGCGACTTTCTATCGTTATACAAGAGCTGTAATCATTCGAAAACGCATATCACAATAAGAATGGTGACTTACAGGAAAGACCAACGAAACTGAGATAGTGGGGACCGTGACAGCAAAAAGAACGATATTCTATCTAAGCACCAAAACACGTCGCTGCTTCTGTTAACAGAAGATAGAACTAAAAACTGAAACTTAGCAAAAGTATATTAAAAAGGAATGAATTTTTAAAAAAATTGAAATACTTTATGCACATTTAATTACCAATGATTGAATCAGACCTTTTTGAGAATAGTATTCATCACTAGTATTTGTGATTTTTTGATATTGCGTAGTAAATAACAGTTCATCAAATATTCGTCATCCCTATTATTTGCAAGGCTTTTAGACATTCCGCTTTGAAGATTCCATAGACTTAGCATTACACCGGAATTACGTAGTCCCGGTATTTTAATGTAAATAAACCGAAAACTCGTCCATATGATGTACGATATTGCAGGGCCGTACCGAGGTGATCCTGCGCCCTTGGCGGAAATGACAAAGCTGCGCCCCCCTCCCCGTTACGTGACACATTTTCATTAAGTTTTCATCCCTTCCATAAAACCCCAACCCGGAAAAACTACATTCCTGCAAATATTTTTATACACAAATTTAGCATATTTTATGATTTATTAAATAGGTTTAATAAAAATTACGTATTCTTAAAAAATACTTTAATGAACTATATTCATGAAAAATACTATACACAATAAAAAAAATGTATCATCAAATAAATTACAAATTGTACATATTTTCTAAAAGACAGAAAATAAAACAAAATCTATATCTTATTGCTTATTTAACATTGGCTTTTTTGTGATGCATAATAAAGAAGAGAATTTATTTGATTCGCACAATATATAGTGTATAGTACATAAATTACTAATCAGAAATAAAAAAATATTAGAGCTGAAATTAAGAGTTGAGTATATATGAGCTGAATCCAATTTTTATTAATATCAAATGACTTTTTCTAGATCAGAAGTTCCCAACCTGTGTTACGCATGCCCCTGGAGGTACTCGGGGGATAAATTACGGGTACTCAAAAGTGTTTTTAGTAATGGCGGAAAACACAATATATAAGAATATTCTAGACTACTAAGACTATGCTACTTTATTGCATGCAGTTGCGCTTGTGTGGTTTTTTGCTTTGGCTTGTTCCACTTCCAATTTATGATGACTGCAACTTTCTGAGCTATTCCTCTAGTTTAGATTGTAGTCCTTTTGATTTAAACAGTCCAATTTAAGTTACTGTTTGTGTTCCAATTTAAGCAACTTCCCTCTAACCTTATTAAAAAAATTCCCTCTAACCTTACCTTTAAACTATTTTACTAAAACTACTGTAGTAAGTTGTAGTTTTCTTATCTGAGGATATAATAACATATTTTACTACTTCTTTTGTTAAGGGTTGCGTAAGGATTGTTAGTCTTTTGTTAAAATATTTAATTGATGTTCTCTAATTGCAACCACTAAGTTTTGTCTCTCAAAAATAATTTCATATACTGCATTTATGTCTTTACACCCTAATTTGCATATTTTAAGGCCCAAATATTTAATAGAATTTAAGTTTTGATACTATTGGATGGGGTTGTTAGGATTATTATAAAATGTTAATGCAAGGTAGGTGCCCAAAGATAAATTTTAGTTTATTATAAATTGAACAATTATTTAATCAATACTGGTTACTGAAATATACAACACAAAGATAAGCAATTCAAGCTATACTCATATATATCACCTACCTTTGCAGACCTGAAAAACCTAGCCTCTAAATTAAATCATTTGCATAGGGTAGTACATTGCTAATTGTGAAATCAAATTAGAGATATTAAAACATAATCAAAATATTTGAATTTAAACCTTTTTATTATAGAATAGTTTAAATTAAATCATTTTAATCACTGCCATGAGTTATACATATACAAGATTGATGCACATAACTAAAAATGTAATAACCAAAATAAAAAAATATGTAGCTACACATATTACAAAGCACTGCAGGCTTAGAAAAAAAATATAGTAATGAGGATACTAGGTAAAAACAACAAATTCAAGGAACATTTTTTTGATTCTACAGAAAAATGATTGTGGTACGTTTACAAAGCACATCTCAGTCTTTGTTTGCTTGTGAAAAGACTTATTAAAACACACGATGAATGAAAAAAATTCGGAGAAATGGCAATATCAAAAAATTATGTTTTCAGCACTCGGTGATTCAGTCGCATTATTGGTACACTAACAAGCTTCCTTGCACACTTCTATCTAAACACTGTTAACGTAAAGAATTTTTGCAGGGCAGGCTGTTCAAGAGTTGCAACCTGATCATTTCTAGTGCAGGGCTTGAGGTTGAGTATTCAGTGCACTCGAGCTACTGATTTGTATAGCGCAAATTTAGCACCAAAAGCTGTCACAATTGCCTCCATTTCATACATGAATAAAGATGAAAAGATGAGAATTTTGGATGACACCATTCACAGCTTGAAGCTTTCAAACTCGCAGAATCAAACATCACATCACCTCACCAAAAAACTTGTTGGAGAATCGAACTCTTTCATTTTAAATTCCAACGGAAAAAGAAAAATATAAAAATGACAAGCTCCCTGAAGGCCCAAAGTCCCCCAGAAGCCCAAACGGCCCTGGGACCCGCAGCTGCAAATACACCACACTCGTTCAGAGGAAGCACAAGCACAAAGCACAAAGGAATCTGAAAATACATAACGGAAAAAACCTCCAGTGAAAGACGCCAAATTCCTACGCGAACCAAGATGGCGAAGAAATAGTCCCGTTGAAAAATTTTGATTTAAAAATTAATAAAGTTGAAACCTTAATGGAAACAACAACAAAAATTAAGACAATTAATATTTAAATCAAATACAAAGTAAATGATTAAGAAAAATTTAGATATTTAATGAAACGGCTAAAAATTGTCGTTTGAATTTCAAAAGTTGTCAAAGTTGCCACAAGAGATGAAAGAAACTTTTGGGGCGAAGAATTAAATAATTAAAAATACTGACAAAACCTAAAAATGATGTCGATGCAATTTTTGCAATCTAACATCTCCCCCCCCACCTCCAACGGGGAAGAGATTGTGGTGTTACTTGACTGGAAGCATTTTCCTGAAAACATTTTCAAAATTTACTCTATTAACATATAGAACATTATACACATAAAATTTTAAAATATTGCATTATTATATACATATTTACATTCTTGCTTTCACTTTCACCACTCTCCTCCAAAAAACCACAACAAAAATCTCAAAGCACATCATAATACCATGTAAAAATTATGCCATACAATTTCATCTACAATGCTAAATGTTTTTTCAAAAATTTATTCATTTATTTATTCATTTCTAAAAATATTTCGAGCATTCAAAACAATAGGAAAACATATATGCACTGATACAAAATTTAACTTCCTGAAAGAAAATACAATCAGTTGTGATGTATATAGCTTCAAAAGGCTGCAAATTCGTGCAGTATAATTTTTTTTATACATAAAATTCCTCGCACTTCCACTCCTATCAAGACCTATACCCTATTCACTACATTTTCGGACCAGCCTGACAAAATGAGTAAAATGATATCAAATGGAATACATTACCATCAGATACAGAATAACAATCTTAACACAGAATTAAAAATAGCAAGAAATCTCTGTAAAGCTATGTATAACATCTATTTTTTTTGTGTGCACTTTGCTGATTGTCATTTATCAATACAAAATGAAGTAAATAAAATTCTGTATCACATTAAAATTGTAAAACAATTATAGACATAAATGTTATTTTCAAAGAATTTTTTCTCTTTTCACAACCATTCTTTAATTCCTAAGGTTTGGCCTAGGCTGCTCTTGTTTAAAATTTTTTGTAACATTCACCTTCATTGTTTTATTGTCCTTAAGACTATTAATGGCATAGTTATTACTTCTTAAAATCTTTATAATCTCAAAAGGTCCTTTATATTTCTTCTGGAACACCTGTGGATGAGAAAAATTCTTAACAAATACCTTGTCGCCCAAATTAAAATTTGGCACTTTACGACCCTTGATGTTGCGGAGCATTGTTTTTAAAGTGTTGTTCCTCATTTTTTGCAAACTCATTTCTTATGGAACACATATTACCTCTGATATTTTTCAGATATTTTGATTCATTTTCTGCAGTTACAGGTTCAAAAAAGCTATCAAGAGGTAAATTTTGCTTTCTGCCAAAGAATATTTCTGCTGGAGCAAATTTTGTTACAGAATGAATTGAATTGTTATAATACAATTTAAAAAGCAAAAGTTTCTCTGACCACTGAAAAGTACTCTCACACAATGATGCTAAACTTTCTTTCATTGTTCTGTGAGCTCTCTCATGTAAACCATTTGTCATTGGATAGTAAATTGAAGATTTTCTATGCTGAATACTTAACCTGTCTAAAAATTCCACCATCTCATTTGAGATAAAATTAGTAGCATTGTCAGTGATTAAAAATTTTGGAAGACCAAAACTGGCAAAATATTTGTTTAAACAATTAATTATGGTTCTTGAAGTGATGTTTTGTAAAGGATAAGCTTCTAAATATCTACTATAGTGATCAATTATAGTTAAAATAAAATTTTTGTTGTCGGTGGATCTAGGAAGTTTACCAACAATGTCAATAGCAATGCATTGACCTGGTGCAAGATTTCTTTTGGGAATCATTTTTGTCTGAGTTAGTTTGGCTTTTGGTTTGTTTTCTAGGCATTTTTCACAATATTCACAAAAATTTTTTGTATCCAAGTACATACCTCTCCACTGGTACCTATGGCGAATGAAATCAAATGTCTTCCTAACACCAAAATGTGGAGCATGGGCAGTTTCAATACAAATTTTTATCAAAGATTTTGGAATTACAATTCTATTTACAATTTTCTTTTTATTTTTATGTCCATTTTTTATCATTAACAAACCTGAATTAACATCTAGAAAATATTGTTTACATTGTTTGTTACCAGATAAATCATTCATAATTTTGCTTAAAATTGCATCTTGTTTTAGTTCAATTAAAATATTCTGCATGGAAAGTTTATCATTAGGTTGAAAAAGAGTGATGTTGTTTACATTTAGAAAATTTTCTTCCACAACTCTGGATAGAAAATCAGCGGGATTTAAACTACCAGGTATATGAGTTGGAGTGCTCGGAATATTCTGGTTATTAAACAATTAATACGGAATACATAACTATTTAAAATTTTACCTTTATTGTTTTGAAGCGAATTTAATGAAAATTCAGCTATAAGTGAAATTAATTTACCTTTTTCTCTCCCTGCTTTCGAAATAAAACATTTTAGTGTTAATTATATTGAGCTAAACGTCTGCACAAGGCCAAACTGAACAGCAGAAAATTAACAGATGGGAAAGCTGTAAAATATCTAAACGTCTTATTATATATCGAATTAAAGAATTATATGATGATTTGACAAACTAAAGGAAATAATCCTGAAGTAGAAACTAAATTTCCAAAAAATAGTTTTTAAAAAAATGTTAAAAATACCATTTATAAAAAAAAGATAACGTCCAGAATTTTCCAAATAATGAATTTTGTAAAGATAATAAAAGTTCATTTTCATTTTTTTTCTTAGTAAAGATGTCAAAAAAAACAGAAACCTGCATTGCAATAATTGCGAAATTAAAATGAAATTAAGAATCTAATTTTATAGCAAAAGAAAAAACAAATGCTTGTGTCTATTATGTCATTATAATTGAAGAGAGGAAATATTATCATTAGTGGCAAAAAAGAAAATATTTCATTGTATAAAACTTATCAAATGAAATAAAAATCACTTTATTTAATGAGCTTGAGTTGAAAAATATATTTCAAAAAGTGTTTAAGAAAAAACTGTGTGTGTGTGTGCGGGTAAGTGAAAATCTCTTTTGGATCTAGAGTAGTTAAATGTATCAAAGAGAGCAAATCATGTTCACCGTAATGTTAACAATGGTTAAAGATCACGTGATTAAATATCATCGAAAGACATGATCCCACCCTACCTTGGCACCCGGGTCTACATTGAATTACCGGCCGCCATGACTTCATCGTGCACTGTGGTCCTCGCATAGTAGCTGCCATTACGAGCGGCTCATGGGACGATCCCCCATTTTACCGGGGTACGACCCGTCATCGGAGATGGGCCCTAAGAGCCACATCACCATTACTGTATCCACCAAGGGAGCAAGAACCTGCTTACTTATCCGGCAGCTTCTCATCCGTGAACTTCGCCATGCTGGGAATCATGTGATTAAATATGCGATTATATAAAAATAAGGAAATTAGTGATAGTGTGATTAAATATGCGTTATATAAAAATGAGGAAATTAGTGATAATGTGATTAAATAAGGAAATTAGTGTGTCATTTTAAAATTGAAAAGTACTGTTGCAAATCATATATTTTTTAAATTTCTTTAAATTAAAGAAAAAAATTATGCAGTTATTAAGTTGATATCACTAAAAAGATATTTTTGAATTTTAAAATGACATAAAAAGTCATTTTTTGAGATGATATGTTTGAAAAATACGACGAAAAAACTGCAAAATCTTGCTTACTTTTTTATTAACTGAAATTTTAATTATCTTTTGAGCTTTGAAAAGTTGATAGTGATTCTACTCTTGTTTTGAAGAGCATATGCGCCAAATTTCATCAATATCAAGCAAAAATGTCGACTTTTTAAAAAGACAAATAACATTCATCTTTGTATAAATTATTGTAAGGTAAAATTTTATGGTTAAATCAGTTACAATTATCAAGACAAGTGAAATCAAGGCGATCATGAATTTGATGTAGAATAGTTGCATTAGATTTTTTATGCAATAAACTCTAAAACGAAATACTATAATGTTAATTTTATATTTTGCTTGTAATCATGCTTTTGTATGCATATTTTTACTACCAAAAGCGCATGTATGCATAGGTGACTGTCTGTTGGCGTTCTACAAGACAGACCGTTGAGCCTAGAGTTGCCAAATTCCGTACAAAACTACTATAAAGGGTGGCAAAGCACACCTCAGTGAGTTTT
>BGPR01007238.1:0-39012 GCA_013235015.1 Araneus ventricosus | reverse complement strand
CTTGCTTACTTTTTTATTAACTGAAATTTTAATTATCTTTTGAGCTTTGAAAAGTTGATAGTGATTCTACTCTTGTTTTGAAGAGCATATGCGCCAAATTTCATCAATATCAAGCAAAAATGTCGACTTTTTAAAAAGACAAATAACATTCATCTTTGTATAAATTATTGTAAGGTAAAATTTTATGGTTAAATCAGTTACAATTATCAAGACAAGTGAAATCAAGGCGATCATGAATTTGATGTAGAATAGTTGCATTAGATTTTTTATGCAATAAACTCTAAAACGAAATACTATAATGTTAATTTTATATTTTGCTTGTAATCATGCTTTTGTATGCATATTTTTACTACCAAAAGCGCATGTATGCATAGGTGACTGTCTGTTGGCGTTCTACAAGACAGACCGTTGAGCCTAGAGTTGCCAAATTCCGTACAAAACTACTATAAAGGGTGGCAAAGCACACCTCAGTGAGTTTTTTAAAACTTTCGAAGAAAGAATTCAGTTGGGGGGGGTCTAGCGGACAATAGCCGAAAATATTATCAATTAAAAATAATTTCTACACCGTCTTATATTTCAAAAAAAAAATTATCTTTCAAATGATAACAGTCTAGTTGTGTAATTTTTTCTTAAATTTGACAATTTTTAAAAAAAATATTTTTATGCATAATTTACAACAATGCTGGATTGAAAGTCAAACCAATTTCATTGATTTATCAAATCTTTAATTTAATATTTCCTTTAATGTTTAATTTAATGTTTATCTTATGTTAAAAAACGCGATATAAAAATTTATTTTGATTATTACAATAGAAAACCTTCTTTTGTTGTCATGAAATGCTGCCATTTTCGTTGCTTTTCTAGTTTTTTTAGTCTTAATTTTTTGTTAATTCTTTGCAACTTGAAATAAATTCACTTTTTAAATAGATTTACTATATTATTTTGCTAAATTTACTTTTTAGCTATGATCTTAAATTCATTTTTTCACTTAGGACAGATAACCTTCAATGGAAACCATACCATCTATTTATATATAATAATTAGGTAAAACATTCAAGTTATAGTCACATAAATAAAGCGTAATAAATGTAATTTAAATCTGAATTATGCATGATCGAAATAAAAATTAATTTTCATTGAATTTAATGATATTAAAGAACCATTCTGCCTAAGACTTTTTTAACAATTGAATGTAAAAATCAAAGTCGTTAATTTTATTAGATGCAAAACATATTGCCTTATATTTCAGTTCAAATTAGCTTGCGAAAAATTAAATAAGTAAATGTTTTTAAAATTGGTTGGCATAAATAATATATAATTAATAGAATTGGCGAATCAGCTGACAGTAGAAGGCGGATAGTATTTAATATAACAAAAACAATTTAAAAATACAGAAATAATTTGAGCTCACCTCTTTAAAACTAATTTATCTCCTTAGAAAAGAATGAAAATGTCCAAGTATTTCTTTATGCGCCCACTCTCTGATGAAACAAAAACAGAAAAACAATATTTTCTTTGTATTATTTGTCACTGAAGAAACACCAAAGGACCACTCGTCCAATAAGGACGAGGCCCCTTCATCCTTCCTATAATATAGTAAACAATATAAAATAAGATCACCCCACCCTAAAACACAAAACTCTAAGAAAAAGCGCGATTCCCCTTCTGCCTTAGGGCCGTAGAATACAAGGGCTGGGCCACTGATAACCTGATTTTAGCGCTTTAAATGCAATAGTCTACGCAGAGTAAGGGTTAGGCCATATACCGAGAAGAGCGGGAAGCACGGCATGACGGGTAGAGGGCCAGCTGTTCACGCGTGACGTCACAGCGACACAGCACCTGCAGCTCCGGAGCCAAGTTCGCGCGCCCCGTCTAAGTGCAATGGTCCAGCTCTTGTATTCTACGGCCCTGCTTTTCCTTTGAACTTTTAAAAGTCAAATTACGTGGATTTTTTGCGCTCCTTCCCCTCTTATCAGCGTCTTAGAGGTTCGAAAAAGATTCTTAAGGCAGGCGAGTTCCCTTGTCCGTCTCTTTTACGACTGTAAAATGAGATGCAAAAAAAAGAAGAAAAAGCATGTTGTTTTGCCATCTCTAGTCAAGAACCACACCCATGGTCAAAGAAGGACCCTTCTTGCCTTGCTGAAGGGACCCTTTTTTCCTGCGGCAGCAAGAAACTCAAAGTGTTCATTGCCTCATCAATTTGTAACATAAAGCTACTTGCTATTTTGTTCCAAGAAAAGGCGCGAGCTCTTTCTCTCTCTCTCTGTAAGGGGGCACAACCAGACAAGCTGGAAACTTGACCACTGGACAAAACTACTAGCCACTCCAGTAATTTTTAGTAAGCCACTGAAGACATAGGGATCTATTCTGGTACCCCCGGTTGGGTTGAGTTCCGCACGTTAACAACGGAACCCAACCCAACTCCCAACCCAACCGGGGGTACCAGAATAGACCCGCTATTCGCAAATTCTTTTTTATTTCCGCAGCAGATCGTACCAATCTAATTCTTAAAATAAGTTTTTTAAATGGTCATTTTTGCGTCCCCGTTCTGCCTGCGCCATTGGCGGGGGCCAATCTCGCCACCCCTTCGGTACGGCCCTGCGATATTGTACAATATTTTTCGATGTTATTCTATTTTATAATTAATTAATTCGCAGTATTATACAATATTGCGAATATTTTATGATACTATAGAATATTGTACAGTATCTGAGTGCTACTGGGGTTACGCAACAACAATTACAATTAACAAGATTTAACAAATATAATACATTTAAATTAATTAAATTAATCAATCAAAATTAATTAAAACTCTTTGTATTATATAGAATGGCGCATATGCAGCTATTTCTAATAATATACAGTTACAAATAATAGAAAAACAAAACAAAAATTTAAAAAGTTAAAAAAGAAAAAAGTATAAATAAGAAACAGAAGAATTAAACAATAACGATAACGACACACCTTTTTGCGCGCTCTACGCAGCAGCATCTAGTGATTGCATCAACAAAATATTACAACGATTAATAATTAACACACATAAAATAAAATTTAGAAAGTAAAAGAAAAATAGTCAAAATGGAAGGAATGGATGAGAACTCGAATGACGAACTTTTTCAAAGCCCACTCGCCATAGAAGTTCTAAAATGGACAAAATTTTATGTCATGGGTAAGATTATAAATCAAAAGTATACCCTTTGTGGCCTGAATTCTGTCCAGCCGCAATATAAGAAACATTTCCTTTTGAAAAAAAACAAAGAAGCAACTAAAATCCTTAATGAAAAATCCAAAAGATACTAGAGAATGTAAAATAATTTACCCTCTCTGCCGAAAGTAGAATCAAGAAAAGAGACGCCAACTAAATACATACAAGAACAATGGGAGTAAAAGTTCTGGAAGCTGGCAAACCTAGCTCCATCTATGAAGAAAACTTCTAACTAATTAACCAGAAGAAAAAAAACTAATATTTAAACAGTTATAACAAATAAAAAATAAAAATAAACTATTAATAAAGATAAATTAGAAACTTTTATACTCTTTTAAAAAAAACTATTAAAATTAGTGAAAAATTCTAGGAATCCGTTATCTTTAAGAATATTCTTTAAATTATCTAAAGCTTTAACAAAATTTGAATGGTTATTACAAATACTACTTATTCTATTAATTTGAGAAAAAAATGGAATTCTTTATAATTCTATAATGAAGATTTGTATGAAAATTACAAAGTGTTATAGCCTCAAAATTAAATTCTTTTCTTTTATCGTAGATGCCAATAGAGACTCCTGAATTTAAAATTTCAATTTCCATATATAAAAAATTGCATTTATTTATTTCATTATTAGTTTTGTTTAATTTAAGCTCCTTCCCAGATAGCACGTAAGTTTGGAGCAAGTTTGATTTTGACTTGATATTCCCTTGTCATGGCAAAATTTGACGCGTCAAACTTGAAACGAACTTGTAGCAAGTTCGATGTGACAAATAGCGTCACCTCCCTTCCAAATCAAACTTGCTGCAAGTTTGCAAAACAAGCTTGATGCAAAGACAGCACAAAGAGATAATTATCTTTGTCTCTGTTTTAAAAAAACATCCGAATTTTAATAGCATCTTCTAGACCATCCTTCTTTTCATTAATTCAATAAATCAATGATAATTTGTAAAAAAAACTAACTTTTTTATAAAAAAAATTTTTGAAGCATTTTTCATCCTTTTACTAAATATATCACTCGCACTTTAAAGAAAACTATATCGCCTTTTTCTTAATGTTGAAATTTTAACGTTTATAAACAAAATTAAATCTGAAAAACAGTCAATGTTTGTTGAAAAATAAACTTATACATTTTGTCCCATTTTAAAGTAATTACTTTTGAACTCTAATTTCATAATTTATTCTACTAACAGAACGTAGTTATTAGCGAAAATCGCTCTCTCTTTGACTTCAAATCATATTCGCAACTCAAAAAATTAACGAAATCAAGAAAATAGTTTAAAATAAATCGTATGCGAATCGAATCGAACGATGTATTAGCGAAATCTATCTTCTCCTCTCAGCGTTTAACTAGCCGAATGGTGACAGCGCCCGCTTTCCGAGCGCTTGGTCGCGAGCTCTATCCTGGGCTGTGTCCGTACTCTGAGTTTGCAATGCAAGCTTGCTGTAAGTTCGTCCTATGGTGACTTCGAGGCTTGCGTTAACTTGCTGCAAGCTTGTTACACACTTGTCGTGACAAGCTTGCAGATTTGCAGTGCAAATTTGCTGCAAACTAAAATTGCTATCTGGGTCTGGATAGCAGTTATAAATGGAGTTAAAATTGTCATAATTAAACACTAAAAGGTCATCAATATAACGAAACCCAAAAATACGTTAATTTTTAATAAGTTCTCTCTCAAATGAGTGAAGAAAAATATTAGCCAATGCACTAGAAAAACAACAACCCATGGGTATTCCTAAAACCTGCTTATAGTAGTCAATTCCATTAAAGAGGTAATTTTCACAAATATTAATTCTACGAATTTCTAACCATTTATTTTTTTCTAATAAATTAGTGTTTAGGTATAAATCATATACATTTGAGCAGGCTTCAATTAATTTATTATGTGGGAGGCTAGTAAAAAGATTTTTAAAATTAAATGTATTAATATTATATATAATATTTTCTTTAAGAAAATTCAAAATTTTAGCATTACTATCAATAATGAAGTTTTCTCCTTCTTTGATTTTTTTAAGAATAATTTTTGGAAATTTAAAGAAAAATTTACTAAAATGATAATTGGAGCTTCCAGTGCTACAAGTGACAAATCTGAATTTTAGTGGATTTTTATGAAATTTAATAGTACAATTAATAGTATTAATACTATTAATTTAATAGTATTATTTGGGGTTAGGCAATTCATATTGACGCTATTTGATACGCCTCTCATATTATATCGTGGGTCCGTCAGTTTCATGATAGAGACCTTGTGAGGTAATTTATGCTTACGAATCTGGCGTTTGTGTTTCTACTCGGAAGCATATGAAAACAGAATATTTTGGTGGCGAGCATGTTAATGTCAAGCGATGGCTCCTTAACTGTGTAGATTCGAAATTATTTTTAGGTGTTTCATTTACGTACGTTAAACAACGTTGAGTTAATAAACAGCTGGATTCTATTTGGTAAGTTAAGTTTTTTTTGTTAAATGAGTAAAATTCTTCAGTTAAGTTTTGGTTAGCATTTCTTCCATGTTCAGAAGTTAGCAATTTTTATAGCTTTCTGATAATATAAGAATCACATTGTATGAAAAATATAATTCGATAAACTTGTCTATGTATCAGTTTAATGATGGAGATGATTTTAATACTCCACTTAATGTATGGTTATTATTCTTCCGGATTTCCTATCTTCATAATCAAAGAAATAAGGCCATATGGACTACCTATTTAAACATTTATACAATTAATTTCATCTCGTGTAATATCTGCTTACAAACTACTTTCTACAAGTACATATCATCTGCGACATTGTGTGTTATGTCTTACAGTTTTAAATGGATAAATTCGCTTTCTTTATTCGAAAATCTTAACTTCTGTTAAGAATAATGTGCAATGTTTTGATATTTCTGATTTAACTTTTTGTTTCGATCACAGGAAGTCCAGAAATAGTTACTTTCTTGTTTTATGTATATTGATTATACTATGTCAAAGGGAAACATTTTGACATTCTTATCATCTAAGGGTTTAAGTGTAAGTTATATTATTGCCTAGAGCTCTTTATTCATTAACAGTCATTGTTTTCTAATGTGTTGCTAATAATGGAAAATGCCTTTTTATTTTTACTTCATGTGAAGTTATTTCTTGCTCTTTTTATGTGATCATTCATATAAAAATTCTATAAATAGCATTGATATGCATTTATTATTCTGGAAATGAAATTGAAATATGTTCCTAATCTGGTTATCATTAGTAGCACTGGTAATATAAGATGCTGTGCACCAAAATTTCAAATCTTGGTTTGTTTGTTACTAAAACACCAGCATCAAAATGAGAGTATGATATGTATGAATACATAAACAAGGGTAAAAGCCTAAATTTTGTATTATAAATGCATTTTTAGTTTATCTTGAAATCTGAGAACTAATGGATGTATTGATGAATCGATTCTTGTATTCTTCTGCTCTTGCAGTTTATTTGATTCTGGTTTTATTTAAAAATTTGTTATTTATGTGTCGCATAAAGTTTTGCTGATATGAACTTTCTTATTATGAAGACTGAATCAATCTAAATTGCATTATGGTATTGAAATAAAATAGATTATATTGTAACAAAGAATTTTTGCTCAAATTTAATTTATATTGTAAATTAACCTTAAAATTTACAACTTGATGCTCTGTTTGTTTTCCTGTCTTTGCTAAATGAGTTTTGAATTGCCAGGATCTGCATTTATGTGGATTAGTTGAATAGTGCAGATTTGAAACATTTGTTACTATGGACAAGATATCTTATCTGCCAAATATATTCACTGAATATTCATGATGAGTTTTCCTTATATATGAGGTATAATGCAAGAGTAATACAGTAAAAACTTAACTAACCAGCATGCTCGGGAAACGCTGATTTCCGGATACCTGAAAAGTTCGGATAGTTGAGTGTGATGGGAAAAATGGGGATTTTTTCGGCCAAATAATTTGTTTTTGTCATTTCAAAATGCGTATTAAATATAATTTTTAAGAATACTTCTGCATCTTCCATAACATTGTATTTACAAAACATATTATGAAGATTTAAATTTAACATTAATGATAAAAACAAAGTATGATCTGTAGCCGAATTTTTTCCATAAATATATACATTGTAAAAATATAAAAATAGCCGATGAAACTGAAAAATATTCTACTCGTCAAGCATAATAAAACACTTTTCAGTAATCGTAAACAAATCCCAGATTGAATATAAAAACTAATTTTCTTTTAAAAAATCACAATGGTTATTGCGCAATACATGCGCCTCCGATTCTCCCGCACATAATATTACGTAATCGGAATCAACATCTGCTGGTATTCGGAGAGTAAATAAATAAAAGGAAAAGAAAGAGACTTACCAATCTGGAGTAGTATCCCACGAGATTTTTTTTTACCGATTCTGTCCCTTTACCTTTTTTTTGGTTGTCGATTTCGTTTTTCGGCAAAAGGTGAGGACCTTTTTTTTTTTGGTTTTTGCTTTTGAACCCCCTTCCCCCTCAATAAAACAAATCTGTGTACATCACAGTTATTGTATATTGCTTTTTTCTCCTTTCTACGCCCTTCCTTCCGGAGCAGACGTTTCATTCCATAAATAAATTGTCCGTGGGCCAAATTTTGGCGCGCGAATGTAAATTTTTTAGAAAAATCCATTTTCTAATTTTTCCGGTTAGTTGAGCTTTCCGGATACTTGAATGCCGGATAATCGAGAATTTACTGTAATAAAATTTATGTTTGTATTCCATTTTTTTTCATTAGTAAAGCAAGAGTATATGATGGGTTATTAAAGTGCATATGCTGAGGGTACAACATTGCAAGGGATAGATGGTACTATATTGCTTTTATCATAACCGAGATGAATTAAGTCAAGCTTAATTTTTTTCATGTGGTGCTAAACAATTGCCTTTATTTTCTGTTGCTTCCATTTGTTAAATTTATGACTTGAAAATACTAAAAAATTTCCCTTTGAAATTATTTCCCCATTCGAAAAGTACCCATTAGTGAGAGCAACTATTTACATTCATAAAGAGAATGCAGATTTCTTCCGAGATCCAAAATTACAGTAGAATCTTTCATAACCAGCAGCAACGGGATCTTGTTAATGTCATATTAGAGAATTTTGCACATAATTGAAATATGTTTCTAGAATTTTGCTGTTCATGTTCTGCGTAAAATCAGTAGAATTTGCAACATGCAAAATTAAAATGCATATGTAGAATTTTATATTTCAGAAAAAAAAAATTAAACATACTAAAAAATTACCATACACATTTATCATTTAATCATTACACATTTCTTACTATGATGAAAAATGTCTAGAGGCCATTCCCACATTAACGGCCTTATTCACCATCCATGGTTAAATCCTGATCAGCGGTTAAAAGGGAATTTACACGAACAAGCGAATGCAGACCGAAATGATCGGCTGGATGTATCCCCTAACTGGCGAGTTGGCGAGAAACTCGTTTGGCTCGAAGGCTGCGAGTAATTTCAAAAATCGCCAACAACAGAGAAATTGAGAGACCATGCCAATATAGCAACCCAATAAAGTATACATTTGGCAATTCATTTCGGTCACCTTTCGCATTATTATAGCAGAACCATCATTTAACCGCTGATCATGGTTTAACCATGGATGGTGAATAAGGCCGTAAGTGATCGAGAAAAAAAAAAAATTGGTTACTTGACCATTTTATAATCAAATGATTTGTTTGTGGATTCCTACATGATTAGAGAGTCTAAGAAGACTAATTTAAAATTTTTATTCTTTTTCTGAATTCCGATTTTTTTTTTTTTACAAAACATGCTGATTTTTGCATTTGTAGGGGTTTGGTATCCCAAATAGCAGAAATCAACCTAAAAGTTTGACTATAAAAATGACAAATTTTTAATTTTTGAAGGCATATCATTTCCAAAAGGATTCTATTTTCCATTTTACTTTTGGGAGGATGTGTAGCTACCTTAATGTTCTGTGTTTACAAAAAATTTCAACCTTGAGATTTTCTTCCTTTAAGAGTTATGGGTTTTCAAAATTGGAAAATTACAAAAAAATCCAGATTTTGACACCTTATATCTTTGTTGGGAGAGAGTTTAAAAATCTGAAATTTTTACAGATAAGCCCTCTCTTGTGTATTATATTGCTGTAAAAATTCAATGTTTGAGATATATCTACAGTGAAGTTAGAGGACCCTAAAAATTCCATAAACGTATTTTTTGCAGAAAATGATGGAGCATTAATTTGACTATGTACCTATTATTTTTATCATTAATAAATTATAATATGATCTGAAGTAATATTTTTAATTACATTTACATGTTCAAATTAATGCAAACTATCAAATTAATTCTTATGGCATTTATATTTGGAAATTAATGCACCATCTGATGCATTAATTTTACTTCATATTTATTTTGTTAAGTTATAATATTATATTATGTCATGTTTCTATTTATAAGATAACAATCTCTGAAAATGCAGGAGGCCTAATATACTTATTAAAAAAAATCATTAAAAAAAAATAGGATCATAGATGATCATTCGCTCAAGGTCTCCAATATGCAGTACTAAAAACATAATCCTGAAAATTTCCAGAGAATCCACATTGATTCAAGAACAAGATTGTGACCAATTTAACAGTATAATTTATTTGTGATAACAACTGACCAAACCATGGTAACAAAACTTTAGTTAATTGTTTTTGGTACTTTTTATTAGGTGGCATTTGTGGCTTTATAAATATGATTTACTCTTATAAATGCCCTCTCTTGCCCATAAGTAATGATTTTAGTAGTTATTTCAGGAGTGGGCTGTACAGTTAATAACAATGAATTTAGTGCTATATTTAATATTTTCATAAACTCGGACTGCTAGGCGGATATTAGAATATCATTTGTAGTGAACCGCTACTGAATTCAATTGTTGCAAGCTTTCCTACTGTATAATCTAGTTACAAGTTAGTTTTTGTGAGTTATTTTGTAGCAAGAAAGAAAAAAACATAGTTTTTCTGACCATGCAACATTCCACCTGACAGTGTAGAAATCGCCAAAATTTTGAAAATTGGGCTTCAGATCAACCTTTTTAAATAGTTGAGTATCGGAAGGGGGCTCCCAGAAGGTCAATATTTCTTGTGCAGTTTCCAAGGATAGGATTTTTTGTCTGTTTTTCTTCTTGGGAAAACACTTTCAGGAGACATGGGCTCCTCGAAAAACCTGCTCCTTCTGCAATTGCTGCCCGACAGTGATGATTTTTTTCTAATTTTTGGATTAGGTGTAAGGTGATTCAAGTTTTAACACTTTAATCATGGCCACTTTGTTCTACTGACCTGACTTTTTGAGGGGTATTTAGGACCGTGTTTGTGCCACATGTGCTAGCAAATCTGTATAAGAGTCATTCTCCAGAAAATGTAATATTTGAAGCAAAATATTTTCAGATTTCAAAACCTTAAATTTCCTTTTTTCCCCCATTTTCATATGAAACTTCTACTTACTAGAAGCTACCATGAACGATGGCCCAACTAAGTTTAAATTATTTTACTCATAAATAAAAACATATATACAACCTTATTCACGGAGGTGATATAATACATGAGAAAATTAATAATTACTACATTAAAATAAATTGTAAACATTTTAATCGGCTCATGCATAGAAAAAGAAATTATTAATTATCTTAATGTAATCAAAATTAAATTATCAGGATTAAGATATAGCTTAAATTTTAGTCATTCACTTTATGAGTTTAAAATTTGTGTTTAATACATGTATAATATCGGTATAAACTCTCAAATTGCTGGCTATATATTTTGTTAAGGCTGTCTTTGCGAAAAGATGAAGCGAAAGGCTTTGCTTTGCATCACACTTTGGGTTAGAAAAAACTTGCATATAATTACAAAATTTCATATGATTTTTAGACATGTTCTTCTATGATTTGAAAAAAAAAAAAAAAAAGTTTTGTATAAATTTTACAAGGGTCAAAATAAATATGTAAAGAGGGATGCAAAAATTAATAATTTAAAATTCATAATTGCTGTTTTTAAAAGCATTTAACTACTTTCTGGCGATCTACAGAGAACCATATTTCACAATATAATACATTATTTTGTTTGAAATGATACTTCATTATAATTGGAATAAACTATTCCTTACTTTGAAATCTACAGTATGTTCCTTAATTTCACTAGAGGATACCACAACTCTTTTCCCTGAGTCCTCGGCACAAATGAAATTTTCAGACATTTTGGCGGGTTTTCCCTTTGCAGTTTGCTACTTAGCAGATTTCCTTCACCCTATGTTGCAACCCTATCTTAACTGCAATGGTATTTACTACTGAAGAGGGGAAGATGAAAGATTTTCTGAAGCTTTTAGATGTATGCTGTAGACTAGGACAATGGACCTTTCTTTGGCCCTGGCTTGAGGCTACTTCGGTCGATTCTGGTTGCATTGTTGTAGAAAGGGCTTGACTCGACGTCTGTCTCTAAACCTAAATAACTCAATTCTCTTGCTATTGTGATAATATTTGTTAATTCATAAGGTAATTTGCTACATACCGATGTGTAATAAATCATTTGCTGTACAATTTGCAACATTCAGCTTACTCTAAATTCCAATCCTATTAAATTTGGACGTCTGCCTAAAAGTAAATGCCTAGTAATACAAACGTAGCGTATAACTAAGATATGAAAAATCCTAAGAAAGTCATCAGTCAGCCATCCAGCTAGTTAGCCTGTGAAAAACGGAAGAGAGACGCGAAGTAGCTAAGCAGGTAGGTAGGTGATTGCCGAGATGCATTGCTTGCTTTTATAGCGATACCTTATTTACATAATCCTGAAAGCTAATTGATGCTGTTGCAAATGCTTAGTGGTTAGAAGTAGTGAGAACCAACCTAAAAAAATGTCTGGGTTTGAAAAAAGTTCGGACCTCGATTTAAGATCAAGTTTCCTAACATTTTTTTGGAAAATTTTTTAAAATTTAGTGTACCTATATTTACGTCACATTTTGAAGTAATCCAAAAGTTATTTTTGGCAGGGACCTTGTCATTTTTAACCGTGGTCAGATGACGAGGGCAACAGCAAACCCTCTCCAATATTCCACTCTACACCAACTAGAGGACGTATGACCAGGCCCTCTAGAGGAAGTAACAGAGAGTAAAATCATTATGAAATCTAAAGCGAATTGAGAAGTTAGAGCGTTTAAATTGTAACGAAAATTTACAATGTTTATAATTTTATCAAATCTAATTATCAAAAATTATTAATTATCTTTAATTATTAAAAGAATCGGTGGGAAAATTTATTAATATTTTCCCCTTCATTCTGATTTTTTTTTTTACAAATTGTTTTCAGTATATATACTGGCGAGAACTTATGTTTTAGATACTTGGGCTACCCAGACACAAAAAAACACTTTTGACTACTTTTGAAAGAAAAATTTTGCAAAATATTTTTGATGTAATAGAGTGGATGCAATGTGGCGAAAATGATATAATCGCGAACTTTGCAAGTGTTTGAACGATAACTGTTGACTGATAACGTTTGACTGATGCTATTAAATTTATAAAATTACAAATGATGAGATGGGCAGGTCAAAGTATCCGTATGCCAAATGAGTGCACCCCAAAAAAGTTCTTTATTGACAAACCAATAGAAAAGTGTCATGCGGGAAGGCTTAAAATAGATTGACTGTGTTGATAGGTACTTTAATATCATTTAAAGTGTATTTAAGCAATTTATTTTGTTCGTTGTTTTTATGAAAGTATTTTAATCTAATTTTCCAACCACGGATCTTATGTATACGTGATACTCTCCTCCACCCCTCTGACATTTAAATTATCTTGGGTTGAAGTTAAGAAAGTATACTCTCTTTTGTCAAAATAATATTTTTAAACTTGGGATACTCTATTAGAGCATGATAACTTTTGATTTTACCTTTATCACATAATATCCTAAGAAATAGGAATATTTAATATATAAAACTGGATGAAACTTTACTATTTGGAAGTTACTCCAAAATATTCATTTAGACATATAGCTGCTTTCGCAGAATGTTACAGAATAAAATTGTGTTGCTTTATTTTTTTTCAAAAATTAATATTGCATTATACATGTGTGTAACAGATATTAACTGGCTCAATTTTGCTAAGGAAATTGCACTATTTTTCAATAGCAAAAACTATATCTGCAGAATGGTAGTTCTTAAATTTGTACTATATTTCAGCCATTAGATACATTGTAAAAATGTTACAAATATTATCGTAAACTGTAAAAGTAATTTGGGTTGCGTTCGGAGGTATGGAGAATTGGAATGAAAATTAAATCAAGAGAAGCTCTTCAATAATTTCAGAGGTATGCAGAATACAATTATATATTTTTGTTAAGTCTCCCCCCCCCCCCCTCTCCCAAGAGTTAGTTTGGTTTATAGCCAATTATTAAGCTTTTTAGGGGTTTGATTGCAGAAAAGCGAATTTGAATTTTTTTTTGGTTTAGAATGCTTGTGATTACTTTTAAATAATGCAGAATTCTGAACAAGGAAGGCTGATATTATTAATTTCAATTCAGTTCATTGTCATT
The DNA here is from genome assembly GCA_013235015.1 of Araneus ventricosus. NCBI lineage: Eukaryota > Metazoa > Arthropoda > Arachnida > Araneae > Araneidae > Araneus > Araneus ventricosus. The sequence continues at coordinate 25,240 of BGPR01007238.1, read as the reverse complement.
CTAGAAGCATAAAATACTGTTATCGAAACATTATTTGTTCAAGATTTTCAGCTCGGTTAAAAAGAAAAGGCAATCATCAAGGAATATGCATTCTTTTTCTTTTTTTTCCCACTAAGATGAACTGAATATCCAGCTGAAGAAAAATTTCTCAAACAATTTTCTGACGGAATGGGAAGGTAAGATTTCTTACTCTCTTCCCAAACAAAAGCTCGACCCTCCTAGTACCTGAGGGCAAAGCAGGGCTCTCTTTAGTAATGTAAGAATGAGCGGTCATTGTTTTTTTTTATGAGGGTAGTAATGGCTTAACTAGGGTGGGGCAGGTAGGGCACGTGTCCTGGGCGCAATTGCCAAGGGTGTAAAATTAAGGAATCGATTGGTTTTATATAAATGAAAAGTAAGTTTTTTGTAGCTCTTATTCCCAAGATTCTTTAAAATTGAAATGGTTTCAACAAAGTGTGGGAAAATCTTAAGGATACAGTCATTTTTACAACCCGGAAACCTCAAGCTACGACAAATTAACAAGTATTATTATGTTTTAGAGATTTGATGACTCAAACCTCCACCAATAAAATAAAAAGCTCGTTTAGAACTCCCACCCCCTTTTTCGAATGATTAAGAGCTTTCTACACATTTTATATTATTTTTCAAATACGATATAAAAGGAGTGAACCTTTTATTTATATTTTTCTTATTTCATCTATATTTAAAGGAATGCACCAAATTTTGCAAGGAATGCAAAAAATTTGTAATCTGTAAATTCCTATCAACTCAAAAATGTTTTATATGTTATTTCTTAAGTTTCTTTGCACTTTTAATCTTTGCACTCCCCGGCATAAAGTTTTCGAAAACAAAATGAGGATCACATTTCAAAAGAAAAAAAGAGGGGGCAGCACAGTTTCTGTATTTGCCCTGGGTGCTATTTTATGTAAGTACACCACAGGAGGGTAGGGAACCCTTAAGTTATTTTTAGGTGCCAGAAAGGTATCATTTATTTCCTTCTTGGCAAAAAGACTAAAAATTTGAGAGAAAAGAAGACATCACAACCTAGTAAACTTCAGCGCCATCTCTTGGGAAAAGGCATTTTTAAAATTCTGCGAGACAGGCCTTAAATGTCTAAAAACAATGCATCTCACTTCTGTGACAATGAAATTGATGAGGGTGTCACAGAGGTGAGGAACCTTCTATAAAAATAGGCTTAATGAATGCTTTTTTCAGAGAAAAAAATTATTTTTTGGTATTGTAAATCTACACATGTTAAGCATATTAAAACAGGTAAACTTTTATTTTTATATTATTTTACATACTTGATTTTCAAGGTCACGGAGGTGAGACTTCTGAATAACTACACTTGTTTCTTAAGAACAAAATCTGTCTCCTTGTCTCTAAACTGAAAACTCACTCACTTTTTTGTAGCTGTAATAATAAGATGGATGACTTGTATCTTGGGAAACAGAATGTGGTGGCTGTACTGCCATTTATGAGTAAAAAAATGGCATTTTATGTTTGGGTGATGGGAGGTGAGAATTTATTGTGTGACACCAGTCTCTATTGTTCTGAAACAAATTAAATCACAATATAAGAATTTTAAATATGCTTAAACATTTAGTATTTGAGACACTTGTGACGGGAATAATAAATATTTAATAACATGTCATGGAGGCAAGAATTCACATACTGTGAACTAAATACATAATAAATTAAAGATCATCATAAAAAATTTCATGACTGATTTAAATGGATATATTTTTACCACCATTAACAAAAATAGTTTAATGAATTATTGTCTGAAGATTTTGCTGTAAAATTAATGTGACAGAAATATTGCATTTTCTGGAGAATGACCCATAAGCTGAAAACTTGAAGTGCTACTCTTGTAAATGAAATGACACCAGATATGCTTGAGCATGTATGGAAGGGATTTGAGATTTAAATGGCAATGTGTCATGAAGCTTGAGGAGCTGACATTGAATATCTAAGCTACTGTGTTTAAACTTGAATGTATTCTGAGGATTTTGCAACTTGACTCGCTTCTTAACATTGATTAAAAAAGAGAATTTTGAAATCCAATGACAACTTGATAAACCCTGTAAAATACAGTCTGGGCTAAATCCCACTAAAAGTTAAATTTCAGGTATCTGTTCATTGTTTACATCATGAAATTCAGTTGCAGTATGCTGTTGCTGTTTATTCATTCAGAAGTAATGTTTTAATCATTTCCATGCTGATTCAAATTATTTTTGTAAATGAAAATTTAGTTCTTTTTGTTCATTTTTTATCAGTCTGTATGATTTTCTTATTAGGATCAAAAAATACTGGTACAGGTGCTCTATCCTATAAGCTAAAACATGCATAGTGAAAATGCTCGACAGATATTGACCATGAACCCTCCCATGCATGCGTCAAAAGTTACAAGATCGTAGCTCCCATCACTTCTGTCAATTGAGCTTTGAAAAATATATGCGTTGTTATTTGTGTATTTTTTATGGCAGAGAAAGTTGAGCAGAGAATCTGCTTTAGATTTTGCCAAAAGCTTGGTCATACCCGTGGTGAGATTTGTGCAGATTTGAAGAAAGTTTATGGAGAAGATTGTATGAACCACACAAGTTTGAGTTGTTTAAAAATTTCCAACATGGCCATGAAAATGTCAAATAATGGCATCTAAAGCTTTGACAAATGTCAAAACATCCAAGAAGTGCCTGCAGCTGTGTGTGAAAATTGTTGAATCACTATTTGTGAGTTATCTGAAAAGTGCAGCATTAGTAATGGTTCATTTTAGCTTTTGAGGGTAGGACACTTGTCACAGTATATTTTGATCACCCCTCGTAAGATTATTATCTACTCCTAATTTTTGATTACACTATGCAACAAAAATTTATGAATTTGATGTGCTAAACATTAATAACTAGAAAAAGCTGAATTTACTATGATTTTTTTTGTTATAAAATATAGGCTACATGTACACTTTAATACCTTTATTGACCTATATTTATATTAGGTCTATACTTCTTTATAAATAAATGCAATTACAATAAATGGAAATGAATTTATATAAAGGAACTGCATTTTTTGCCGAAAAGCTGGAAAGAAATATTCATTGTTAGAATGAAATACACGCATTACATTATTTGCCCAACTTATTTTGAGTCCCGCAATATTCATTTTGCTCTACTAATAGGATTCCTTCTCGTATGGGTCATTTTCTTTAAATAACGACATTCTTGTCCTCCTCAAAAATAACACATATAAATTTGTATAAAAATGAAACAAATGCAACAAGATTTCAATCGCATGTCCTTTTGTCTATATAGTGGGTTAAAATTTACTTTTTATAAATATGGGCCATTTAGAATTTTTTATTTGTCTAATAAATGTCATTCCCCTGTGTGTCCCTACCTCTTCCTTTACATAAAACTATTTTCTAAAAGTGAAGTTAAAAATAATATATTTGTGATATATGGGGTTTAAATTATTAAAAACTGTCATATAAACCTCAAAAATTAACAATTGATGAAATACCATAATTTGTTTTTTCCTAAAGAAAATATATAAAATTGTCCTTTGGTTTTGTTGTCATTCCCCTGTCATAAAGAAAAAAATTATTATAATAATATCTGGCAACACATTACCACCTAACATTACAGTTACAGTATTACAGTGGACAGTTATATCACCAGAGAAGCCATCTTGAATTGTTTTGTTTGCAGAAACAAGCATGGACCTGTAAAGATTTGTGATTTCTTGGTAAGTATTTTTATTCACCGTCATTACCCTGTATCTTTTATTGGCCTTAATATTGTAACAAAATCAGAAACTAATGATTAAATCTTTTTTAATTGAGTTTTCCAAGCTAACTTTAAAAGTAAATAATTTTGATGCATGTGGTTATGGGAGTAGACAAGGTAACCCTACTTTTCGTCATTCCCTTGTCTCATGTTGGGCAGAGGAATGACATGGGTCATTGAATTTCATAACCTGTGAATATTTAATGGAGTATTTTTAATTTTTTAAAGGTTTTATGCATTTGTTATGCAATGTTTATTTTTTAAAGTTTGCTTATATTCTGTCTGTCATACTTATAAAATCATTAAAAGAAAATTACTTAACAGGCGCATAGTTGTTAGCCAACTTGGCCCAAACCATTCTTTGGTAATTAAAATTGTAGATTTGGGAATTTTTATAAAAGAACATATTTTTTTCAGATGCATAATGGCCCCCAAGAAAGAAGCAAGTGATCACAAAGGATTGGATATTCTTATTAGGAAGTGGGAAAATGAAAGGAAAAGACTTGAGGAGATAAAATCTGATCCGGTTTTGGCAGCCAAATTGAAAGAAAATGAGCGTCTTAAATATTTGAAGAAGAAAGAAATTGGAAAAATCAAACTAATATCAAAATTATCAGCCAGAGACCAGAGAATGCAAAGGAAACAATGGAGGGTAAATAATAATAAAAAAAAAAGCCATGCCAGCAAGAAAATCATCATTGAGCATGACCATAGATAGTGTCTTACAAGGAGAGGGCACGACTTGGGGAAATTCAATTCGAGATGAAACTTGGTATATTAGTAGCATACCTTTAGGGTGTTCGCCCATTAATCTAAAAAAGTGCAATTTCCAGCCAATTCGCAGGAAATGGCCCTTAAACTTTGGGCACAACTTATATACCAGTAACTCTTCACAAGTAATCAGTTCTCAGATAGCTTAGATGTCGGTGCACTCGCTAGGTCCGCAGTTCGGTCCTGGCTGTGGTTTTTTAAAATTTATTTTTACGAATGGGATGGTTGAAATTTTTTCTTCCCAGTTGCATTCTCTTTATATTAGCGAGCAGTCGTATTCTGCGGATGTTATATCCGAATCCGCATCCGAATATATTTTCTATTATAGTTCAATTTTCCGATTTTTTAAATAGTTAGTTTAAACATTGTTTCTTCATAGCGTGAAGTATATTTGTTGCTTGTATTTAAAATCTAAATGCCTTGCAAAGGACTTGACGTTTCTGAGGCGCTAGATTTATTTCAAGAACTTCCTTCTGACACAGATTCGATCGTGTCAAATGAAAGCAGCGATACAGAAGAGTACTCATTTTCTGAAATAATTGAAAGTGACAGTGATGAAGAGAGTATAAAAGATGATGAATATAAGGATATAAATATACCAGGTCTTTCTCATCCTATTCCAATTCACTGGAGAAAACGCGGATTAGTAAGCAAAAGCATACCCGATTTTGACTCAGAAGCTGGACCATCAGACGAAGTATTGAACATGGAAGATCATTCGCCTATTGCAATTTTTTTAACATTTTCTGTGCAACTGATGGAGAATATTGTTTTCCAAAGCAATCTGTATGCTACACAATCTGGGAAAAGTTATTCGCCCCTAACTTTGCAGGAGTTATTTTTATTCCTTGCTATCAATCTCACGATGGGTGTGAAGAGATTACCCAGTTATAGGGATTATAGGTCCACAAACGAAATTCTTCATGATAATTTTGTATCTAACCTGATGCCCGTAAAAAGATTCACATGGATCTTGGGAAATTTGCACCTCAATGATAACACCCTTGCAAAAAAAAAGAGGCGATACAGATTTTGATAAATTGCATAAATTACGACCATTGATTACGGATCTTTCTGAAAAATTCCTCAGTGTGCTTCGACCTTCTAAACAACAGGCTATTGATGAGTCTATGGTCAAATTTAAAGGTCGAAGTACTTTAAAATGGTATATGCCCAAAAAACCGATAAAAGGGGCTATAAAATATAGATGCGCTGTGACGAAAGTGGATTTGCTTCTCAATTTCAAATCTACACTGGAAAAACGAAGGAAGTTGAAAGAAATTTAGGAGAAAGAGTTGTGCGAGATCTTACTCAAACTATTTGTGGCAAAAACCATATTTTATATGTGGATAATTACTTACTTCATACAATTTGTTTAAATTTTTAGAAGCGTAGAAAATATTTTCTTGTGGGACAATTAACATGTCGAGAAAAAATCTTCCAAAACTGGCTGATGATAAAAGTCTCAATCGCTGAGAATTCAACTGGGTTGTCAGTAACGACAGTATAACGTGCGTAAAATGGAAAGACAAAAGATGTGTGTCTTTACTATCATGTTTGGCCAACTGCACAGATACTGTTGTTATAAAGCGAATAGAAAAAATGGAGAAATAATTGAAGTTCAGTGCCCTAAAGCGGTATGTGATTACAACAAAAATATGGGTTTTGTTGACCATTTCGATCATTTGAAGAGTCTATATGAAATAGACCGCAAAAGTAAAAAGTGGTGGCATAGACTTTTTTCCATTTCCTAGACATGACAATAATAAATACATACATAGTATACAATATGCTTCCAAATATCGAAGAAGCATGTGACAAATTTCTGAATGGAGATAATTAGGTCTATCAGAATTATGGGCAAAGAAGGGACTGTCAAAAAACTAAGACTTTCTACACCCACGTTGATAAAATCTCATAAATTTCTTGTGCCGTATGATATAAGACTGGATAAAGCTGAACATTTACCAGTGAAGTGTAAATCAAGGCGTTGTGCTTTGTGCAGTACAAAACAGAAGCCTCGTAGAACCCAATGGATGTGCCAAAAGTGTAATGTGGGCCTTTGTATGTATAAAGAAGATGCATCATGTTTCCATATTTTCCATCAAAAATATATTAACTATTGGAATATGAATTTCGTAACTGCATACTTTATAAACAGTTTAAATTTTTCTTTCTGCGAAATGTTTGTGCTTTGTATCCTTTTACTGGTTATTGAAATTGTTTTTTTCTTAAATTTATAATTTTTTTCATGTTGTAAGATTGTGTAGGTAATTTTCATTGACAATATTGTATGTTTTAGTATTTTCATAAATTAATAATGAAGAATTGTGTTACAAAACAAATTAAAAGTATTAATTATTTATCAGAAGAATATGTTGTATGTGCGCGGTGGTATTCCAGTGAAACCCCCTCCCCCTCATGGTGTATTACACTGTAAACTTTTTTAAATGTATTTTTTCTCTCCTTAGGTCCCATACATCTAAATTAATAACTTCATTTTTACTAATTCAGAGAATTTGTGTTTGCGTGCTTCAAAGGGTTAAAATATGGTCGAAAGCAACAAACTGGTTTCTTGATAACATATAAATTAAGAACTAAGCTTATAGAATTTTTAGATGATGATGCAAATTCCAAAATGTACCCGGGAAAAAAAGACTGTATAACCAAATGCAAAACAAAACACCAAAAAAAGATATTTAAATTATACTTCGTTAAACCTACATAAGAAATTTATCCAGACCTATCCAGAACATAATCTGTGTTATACTTCTTTTACAAGATTGAACCCATTCTGGATAGTAAGTATAAAGTTTCAGAAAGAGATACCTACTTATGTGTCATCCATTCAAATATGAATATGCTTATAGCAAAATTATTTCAATTGGGGATTGTGTCACATAAAAGGATTAATAACCTGATGGTTCTCATCTGTTTTTTTTTAAAAAAAAGAGTGTTTACAATGAAGCTGCACAAACTGCAAAAATCCTAGAGTTCAATATAACGAGTTTGATGGGAATTTGGAATGTTAATTCACTTCATGGAAAACCGACAGAGAATTTTATATTGATAAAAAAAAAAAGTGGACAACAAAAAGTATGCCGTAAAACAGCAAAATTGGAACAAACATCTACTATACAGGGATTGGTAAACAAATTTGAAGATAAGTTGCCAAAATTTATGCATCATGTTGGCAATCAGTATCATCAACATAATGAAATGAAACAGCTGAAGAATAATTTAAAACACCACGAGATTCTCATACATGTTGACTTCAGCGAAAATTTTGTATGCAAGTATGCTGAAGAGATGCAATCGGTTCATTTTGTTGGTGGTAAACAAATAACACTGAATACAGGAGTTTTATACGCTTCAAGGACGTTGCTGGTAGCCAACGATCAAAATCTTTTTGCACTGATTCTGAATTACTTCCCAAGTAGCACTAATTGTATAATATCATAAAATTAGCAAAAGTAATATTGTACAATTATCAATATTCAAACAGTGTATACCGTAAGATTTTTCTATATCGTACAATGTTTTTTCATAATATTGTATAGTATTATACAATATTGTATTTTATCCAACAGCATATAATATTATATAGTATTGAATAACAATATACGGTATCGAATAATATTTTACTGTTTTCATTAGTATTATACACCACTGTATAATATTATGTAGTATTTGATAACATTGTATAATACTATGCTGTATTGAATATTATATACCATTGTATATTTTGAAATAGTTTCCTATAGTATTCTTTATTATTCAGTACTCAATTTTTTTTTGTACCTTTATACTATGATTTGAAAGTCCAAAAATCCATATTTTAAGTTTAAAAAAATGAATGAAAATATCATACAGCATGTACTTATAATACTCTAACTGAAGCTTTATATTTTTGAATAATTTTACAATAGTAGAATCTAATTAAAAATTGAAAAAAAAATAGAATTAACAGTCGAACCAAAGATGCTCTCTTAAAATAATTCCAGTACAAAGTAAGCAATTAAGGGTGCAAATTTGTTGTGAATTCATTATGAAATATTAAAGATTTCCAGGAATAAATTAGAAACTTTTTCTTTTAAGACCTAATCAAATCTTAATCAAGTATGCTCATATAAAATGCCACGAATTCACCGTCAGTAAATTATTCTGAATTTTTTTTTTATTCAAACATTTTAGAGAGTACAATTCTTATATTATAATAACCTTTTTATAATTATCAAAAACTGAGGTTCGCTGGTGTGATTCTAAATTCAATTTGATAACCTGTTCATTTTCATAAAGAATGATCAAGTGCTTGTATAATTTCACAAAAATTAATCTTAAAATTAAAAACAGTTTGTCAGTAAGATTATCAGTGGGCAAGTGTTCACTATATCCTTAATCTTTAATCCTTAATAATATAATAAATGCGAAAGTGTGTCTGTTTGTTAAGCTTTCACGACCAAACCACAAAACCGATTTGGATGAAAATTGGCAGAGTTGTAGCTTCAAACCCGAGAACGGACATAGGATAGGTGAAATCACGTTAAATTAATTATTTTTGACTACAGATTAAAAATAGTTAACAAAGAAAGCCCATTGACTCCGCGATTCGCGATGAAGATTTTTATTTTTCAATCAACTGTCACGTGACCCTTCAGGAATGCGAAAACATGTGGAATAAATTATTTTTAAAATCAACTATCACGTAATCCTTTTTTCCGCTGTAACTTCGAAACAAATTATCCGATACAAATAATTTTTATACCATCTTAAAGATACAAATTTTACCTTTTCAATGATACTAATTTTATTTCTGTGCCATTTTTCATTCAATTTTTATTAATTTTTAAAATTTTACGTGCAGACGATTTTGAAATAACGCAAATTTATAGCTACTCAGTTGCTAGGAAATAGTTAGACTTTGAACTAATTTATCTTTATTTCTGAAAATTTTGCTTCTATTTATAAGTATCCATAAAATAAGGCAGAATTTACATGTATCTGTCTGTCTGTCGGTCGATCGGTCGGTCACAAGAACTCCTCCTAAACGGTGAACGGTAGCGACGTGAAATTTACACACGGAATTCTAGAGCATATTTTTAGATCAAAGGTGTTATTTTCAACTTTCAGAGTTAATTAGTTCTTAAAATATTTAATTAAATAACGAACATTAACCGCTTTTAAGCCTAATGCTTAGACGTTTTTTGCCAATAACTTCTGAAATCTTTATTAGACAACAATTATTTTTATGCCATTTTAAAAACCAGAAAATGATCTTTTTAATGCTATTAATTCCATTGCGATGAAATGTTTTCTCTGATTGCTATAAAGGTTTAAAAATATTTTTTAACGTAATTTCTAAAAATACTTTTTATTCTTATAGAAATAAATTCAAGCCAAATTACTGTTTCGCGCGCGGGCTTTTGCCAGTGCTAAAGTTAATATAAGAAAATATTGCTTTCTTTGACCATAAACAACAAAGGAGACTACACTTCCGGTTTCCTGTTGTGGTAGCATTTACAGCTTTTAATACGGTTACACAGTGATCCAATGACGTTAGTGAATTATTCTCTCGATGTTTTGTTTAATTTTCACAGTGAGATATTATAGAATATCCTTCTGTAGATACGGTAATGGGCATTAACAAGGAACATCATATTCTGTAGAGCTCTTCAAGATCTTAGAATTGTCAGGGGCACCTTCCGGCAAGCCTAGAATGATAGTCGGTGTGCCAGTACTACTAATACGTAACCTCGATATACCGAGACTGCGCAATGGCACACGATTAAAAATTACACACCCAGGTACAAACGTCGTGAAAGCTACTGTTATGACTGATATAGGGAGAAGAGAGAGTGTTTTAATTCCACGCCTTCCGATAACACCGAAGGATTTATTATCTCAGTTCAAAAGGTAACAAATCCCTTTTAAAAATATCATTTGCGAGGCTCAGGGCCAGACACTGAAAGTGGCAGGCGTACATTTGGAAAAAACCATATTTTTCCCATGGGCAACTATATGTGGCCTGTTCACGTGTGTACAGCCCACACAACCTCTACATCCGTGCAAATAACGTCGTATACAAAAGTATAACATCATAGATAAACAATTTTCATAATTATATCAGCATACATGTACAGTACACTCCTGTCAGCCGTCCAATTAAGTATTATCAACCATCAGAACTTTTACTTTCCCCTTTCAAAATGCAACAATACATTTACATTCGTGAATTAAAAAAAAGAATAATTCAAATTCTTCGCGCACGAAGTCGCGGGTAACAGCTAGTAATATAATAAATGCGAAAGTGTGTCTGTCTGTCTGTTAAGCTTTCACGACCAAACCACAAAACCGATTTGGATGAAAATTGGCAGAGTTGTAGCTTGAAACCCAAGAACGGACATAGGCTAGGTGAAATCACGTTAAATTAATTATTTTTGACTACAGATTAAAAATAGTTAACAAAGAAAGCCCATTGACTCCGCGATTCGCGATGAAGATTTTTATTTTTCAATCAACTGTCACGTGACCCTTCAGGAATGCGAAAACATGTGGAATAAATTATTTTTAAAATCAACTATCACGTAATCATTTTTTCCGCTGTAACTTTGGAACAAATAGTCCGATAAAAGTTATTTTTATAAAATCTTAAAGTTAAAAATTTTACCTTTTCAATGATATTAATTTTATTTCTGTGACATTTTTCCTTCAATCTTTATTCATTTTTTAAAGTTTAATAATTTTTTACGTGCAGACGATTTTCAAATAACTCAAATTTATACCTACTTCACTGCTAGGAAACGGTTAGACTTTGAACTAATTTATCTTTATTTCTGAAAATTTTGCTTATGTTTATAAATATCTATAAAACAAGGCAGAAATTACATGTATCTGTCTGTCTGTCGGTCGATTGGACGGTCACAAGAACTCCTCCTAAACGGTGAACGTTAGCGACATGAAATTTACACACAAGGTGCTATTTTCAACTTTCAGAGTTAATTAGTTCTTAAGATATTTAATTAAATAACGAATGTTAGCCGCTTTTAAGCCTATTGCTTAGACGTTTTTTGCCTATAACTTCTGAAATCTTTATTAGACAACAATTATTTTTATGCCATTTTAAAGACCAGAAAATGATCTTTTTAATGCTATTAATTACATTGCGATGAAATGTTTTCTCTGATTGTTATTAAGGTTTAAAAATATTTTTGTAACGTAATTTCTAACAAGTCTTTTTATTCTTATAGAAATAAATTCAAGCCAAATTACTGTTTCGCGCGAGGGCTTTTGCCAGTGTTAAAGTTAATGTAAGAAAATATTGCTTTCTTTGAACATTAACAACAAAGAAGACTTTACACTTCCGGTTTCCTGTTGTCATATCATTTGCAGCTTTTAATGCGGTTACACAGTGATCCAATGACGTTAGTGAATTATTCTCTCGATGTTTTGTTTAACTTTCACAGTGAGGTATTACAGAATATCCATCTGTAGATACGGTAATGGGCATTAAAAAGTAACATCATATACTGTAGAGCTCTTCAACATCTTAGAATTGTCAGGGCACTTTCCGACAGCCGAGATTGAATGCCGGAGTACCAGTACTACTAATACGTAACCTCGATATACCGAGACTGCGCAATGGCACACGTTCACAATTTACACACCTAGATCCAACCGTCATGAAAGCTACTGTTATGACAGATATAGGGAGAAGAGAGAGTATTTTAATTCAACGCCTTCCGATAACACCGAAGGATTTATCCTCTCAGTTCAGAAGGCAACAAATCCCTTTAAAAATGTCATTTGCCAGCTCAGAGCCAGTTACTGAAAATGGCAGGCGTACATTTGGAAAAACCATATTTTTCGCATGGATGGGTCATATGTGGCGTGTTCACGTGTGTCCAGCCCACACAACCTCTACATCCGTGCAAATAACGTGGTATACAAAAGTATATTAGAATAGATAAACAATTTACATAACTATATCAGCATACATTTACAGTACACTCCTGTCAACCGTCCAATTAAGTATTATCAACTGTGAGAACTTTTATTTTCTCCTTTAAAAATGCAACAAAACATTTACATTCGTGAATTAAAAAAAAAAATAATTCAAATTCTTCGCGCACGAAGTCGCGGGTAACAGCTAGTAAAATATATTCAAAAATTGCCAAGTTTTTGAAATGACTACTTTTTAATTTTTTAGCATTATAACTGAATTAGGTTATATGTTACTACAATTTTCCCTTGGTATCTGATTAAATAGCATAGCTGAAAGGGAGTCATTCATTTAAGTTTTTTAAAATCAAACTAACATTTTCTGATAAATATAATACATATAAAATCAATTTTAATCCAAAGTACTCCAGTTGGTAAGTTTGCTTTTGTTGGTCCTGAAACCACTATCCCAATCTTGAGCAGTGGCAAGCACTCGACGAAATTTATTCGTTAAATCTTCTTTGGCAGCATCTGGAAACTTGAAGGCAGCAGCAGGTGTAAAAAAAGCAATATAAAAAAATTAGCTTCAAATTGTTACAATTTTTTCATCACTATTCATAGACATTTTTCATTCCATAATTATATTAATTACTCTGACATAATATTACTGACTATAAAAATTATATTATTTTCCATTTTTGTAAGATTTTCCTACAGAGATATGGGGGGGAAAACATTGGAATAAGAGTTCTGAATTTGTGTTCTATGATATAAGTTATTTTTAAAATCTTTTTCAGTCAGGGTGGCCATCACTTTTGCTGTTTGAATTTCCCTGACTTTTCTCGGAGGTAGCCTATCAACCATAGAAAAAATTCACCTGCACATTGGCCATACTAAGTATTCATTCGCCATACTAAGTTTTCATTCAAGCCAGTATGGTTTGAATAAAAAAGCAAAATGTTCGAAAAAAGAACACTTATTTAAAACTTTTAAACAATAAACCATAAAATAACTAATACATCTTTACACTGAACAGTTCCACTGTACCGAATTTTCCAGGCATTTCCGATTAAAAATATAAGCCTTAAAAAAATCTTTAGAATGATCAAAATCTCAATAAAAATATGCGTTGCAAAATAAAACAGAAAAAGACAAAATTGAGAGAAAAAAAATGTAAGAAAACGATTTTTTACTGATGTTTATAAATTAAAACACAGAAGCATAATCACACGAGTCGAATCGTTTGCAAAAGAAAAAAAAAAAGCAACTTTTTATTCCAACCAACTTCCTTCAATACCGCTCAAAAAGAACAATATATAAAGAAATATAAATAAAATAAAGCATCAAAGACAAAAAAAAGAGAGAAAAAAATGCAAGAATTTATAAATTATAACACCAGAAGTCAAGTGTATATGAAATAACGAAGAAAAAATAAAATTCGCGAAAATGGGGGGGGGGGGAAACCCGAATTTATCACTTAAAATTAGATTTTTATTTTTTTAATTTTTAAAAAATTACTGCGGCCTCAGCTTTCTTCTTCATCACTTTGCTAAATTTGGTCTCATAAGTCAAAGGGCTGGGCGTGCATAAAGAACAAAAAACGAATACATGCATAATACTAAAAAAATTGTTCTTTTATATATATATAGGTAACGCCTGTCCCATACTTTGAAGATCCCATAATTTATCAAAATGATCGGTATTCATAATGTCTCCCAACACTCAGAGGAAAAAAGCTGAAAGAAAATATTGGCACTAATTTCCAATACTTCATAATTCAATGAAAAGATCTCCAGAAGTGGAAAAACAAACTAATTCTGGTATAACTCCTATTTGATATTAAATCGTCATAAAAGCAGGCAGTAGTGTGGATGCTAACTTGTAGACAGATAAAGAGAAATTTACGATCTCGTAAGCTATCTGAATATCCTTGACATGTAGCGAAATCCCGGTTCTTCTTCCACATCCGAGTGTGATTATACTATAGATTTTTATCTCAAGAAGCATCATCTAATTTAACTACTAAAAGGAACTGGATTCTGTCCATATAGTCCAGTCAACGAAGGTCCAAAATGGGGGTGAAAAACATCAGCTCATATAGTTTTGAAAATTGGTACACATTTTCTTGAGGGGCTTATTGTGAACATACTAAAAGTCCCCAGTCCTGGGGGGCGAGTTCGCGGCGCCATCTTGGATTTCATGCACCCTTTTTTAGGTTTTCCTGAATATCTCGAAAAATATTCAGTTTTCAAATTACAATTGATTAAACAAATTTAAGAGCGTAAAATTTCCTACATTTACATAATTTTATTTTTCTTCCAGCTTTAATAGTTTCCCAGATAATGGATCTCAAAGGTGCCGCCATCTTTAATTTCACCCCCCTTTTTTAGTTTCTCTTAAATATCTCGAAATCTATTCAATTTTCAATTTGCATGTAATCAGGAATAATTACATTAACGAGCGTAAAATTACCTATAAACGCATTCTTTTATTTTTGTCTTAGCTTTAATAGTTTACGAGATGATGTATTTCAAATTTTGCCGTCATCTTATATTTTATCCCCCTTATTTTAGTTTTTTTAAAAAATTATCCAGAAAACTATTTGATTTTCAAATTACATTAAATACAACAAATTAATGATCGTAAAAATTCCCAACCAATGTATGGTTTTTATTTATTATCTAGCTTTAATAGTTTCTGAGATATTTAAGAAAAACTAAAAAAGGGGGGGATAAAATCCAATATGGTTGCAAATTTTGAAATCCATTATCTCGGAAACTATTAAAGCTAAAACAAAAATAAAAGAATGCGTTTATAGGTAATTTTACGCTCTTTAATTTTCTGATTACAGGTTATTTGAAAATTGAATAGATTTAGAGATATTCAAGACGAACTAAAAAGGGGGTGAAATCCAAGATGGCGACAACTTTTGAGACCCATTATCTGAGAAATTATTAAAGCTGGAAGAAAAATAAAAAATATATATTAGTGGGAAATGTTACGCTCTTTAATTTGTAAAATCAATTGTAATTTGAAAACTCGATAGTTTTCGGGATATTCAGGAAAAACTAAAAAAGGGGGGGGGGATGAAATCCAATATGGCGCCGTGGGCTCACCCCTCCAGGACCGGGGATTTTTAGTATGTTTATCAGAAGCCCTCACGAACATGTGCAACAATTTTCAAAACTATATGATTTAATGTTTTTTTCAAACCCTTCGTTGACTGGACTAATAGCCGAAATTTCGGTCCCTCGGAAGTTCAAATGTAAACGCCTAGTCCCTGACGAGTGCGCAAAAACGCGAATGGCATCCTTTTTGACTGTCAGTAAATGACTGATTTTCATTGGTTGCCAATGGTATTTCATTGTATTTATAAAAAAAGATCAGCGAATTTTCGCTAAAATATAATTTTTGTCAAAATAAAAAAATTCCTGTTTTAGAATAAATTTCTCTGACTTTTCCCGGTCGGCTGGCTACCCTGTCATTGTATGCATTTAACAGTACATTAAATTGTAGCATTTGAAACGAAATCAATGGATCTTCATTTTCATAAATTATATATGGAAACAAATTTATAAACTAATCAATAAAATAGGTTGAAACTGGAATCATTATGACAACTTGACTTTAGTAAGTCATTTCTTCTCTGTAATTACCTTATAAGTAGATTGCATAACATTTTTAAATATCCAGCACAATTACAATAGATCTAAAGTTGTGTATCCTTAAATAAAAATATTTTTACTTTTATTTGTGTAAACAAACATGAATTTTTAAAAAAATTACTAAGTAATAAAAACATGCAAGATTGTATATTCTTAATCATTAGAAAATGCTGTAAAAATATTTGAAAAAACACTTTTTAATAAATTACTAGTTATTTATTACAGCTAAATGAAATGTGTGATGCTTTTTAAAAATAGTTAAAGCATACAGAAATTAAAAACTTACCAAGAAAATTACATTATAAACCTCTCCCGCGGATTCAAAAAACTTCTTGCCTTTACGGCCCAAATGGCTATATAAGATGGGTATACTTTTATGCTGTACTTTTCTGGACACGCTCAGAAGAAAAACAGATATTGTTTTACCGCAGGAACATCCATACAGGTAACGAGCCTGAAATGAAACAATCGGAAACTTTATTTTTTCTTATTGAATGCATTTTAACATAAGATGCTCTAATACAAGCTCTGAAATATTTAGAAACTATAAAATTTTACAGAAACTAAATTGTATAAAATGGATCCCACAACAAATGAGTTTATTGTTAAACTCGTTTTTTTTTTCTCTTAAACAAAAATTCATTTGCAGTAACTGGCTTTCTGTTTCTGCTGGAAGGAAAATTCCATCAGGGTTTTTATTCAGCACTTCTGATAATGCATATTGCATCTTCGCCTGTTCTGATTTCAAACTTAAGTCATTTTGAATGCTTTCTAAGCATTTGAATACCCGAGTAACTTAAATTAAGAATAGAAAAGCATCAATGTACTTGCACACAAAAAGAAATGCCAAATAAGGGGTGTAATTCAAAAGTAAGACAAAAAAAATATATCAACAGTATATGATCTGAAGTTATTCTACAAAGACTATGATTCAAACAGATAGCTTTATGAAACTTTAATAGTATGGAGCAGTATTAATATAGGGAAATTAGTATAGGCAAAATGAATTAAATTTAGTAGTCCACTAACAGCATCAGCCATGGATACTGTTAAATTTTATTGAGTAGAAATCAAATTACTTACAATACCTTTAAGCAATTAAAATTATTAACTTACACATAGTCATCGCTGTATTTCCTTCCCGAGGAGTAGGAGGAACTGGCTGTGGAGTTGGAGGAATCAGTTGTGGGGTTGGAGGAGCTGGTTGTGGGAAGTTTCTTGAACTAATAAGGGACACTAAAAACAGCAATTAATCTCTTTAAATTCAATGGAATTATATGAATTATCTACACAATAGCTTGTGCAAGAAACAATTCAATATATAGGCAATGTTGGCCTACATTTTGTTTTGACTAAGCATGTTATTGGTTGCTGTAGATAACCTTGATCCAAGACGTAAATTAAAAACGTTGTAAAAAAGGACTGAAAAAGTAAATGGGTTTTTAGTCAGTTTTAAAATGAGATAGCATTTAACTTAACGCATTTAAGTGGTTATTTATATTTTTCTTTTCTAAAGAAATTAACAGTAAAAGGTAAAACTATTTTCAATTTTTAAGGCAATGTAGTTGAATGTTTTAAAATTACCAGGCATATAATGGCTATAAAACTCAGTGGATAGAATCTTATTTTTTTAATAGTTAAATACATGCATTTTATAAATAGTGTTAATCCCTATATTAATGCAAGATAGTTTAAATAGTCACTGTTACTTACATTACTGTTATTTTCAAAAAGAGGGGAGGAATGCAAGTGTGTTATTACTATTTTAATAATCCCAAGAAATTATATAAAAGAAGTCTGAAGGTGACATCTAATTTTAGCCCACAATTTAATATCCATAACTGAGTTTAATTTATAATTCAAACAAGTACTGTTATTTGGTTAAAAAAAAGCCTGTAATTGCCAATTAATGCTTTTTGTTCAAAATATGAAATGTAGGATTATGCAGATAGATTATACAGATAATACTTTATAGATTTTAAAGCAATTACTCAATTGTGTATACTAGAGAGAGATTCCTGACTTTCATCTTCTATTCTGGAAGTAGATGAGAGCATTTCTATAATAATAAAAAAAGTAATCTTTCATGTTATCTATCTACTAAAGTACGCACATTTCTTGTCAAACTGTTCCTTTTTAAAAATATATACCTCTTGAGCTAGGAGGATTGGGGACCTGAATTTTTTTGTTCTGGACATATCCATTAGGCATATCCGTATCATCCTCTGTTGACGAGTCATATCGCTGGGGGCAGTGCCCTTTTCCTTGCTTGATTAATGTTCTCCTGCTCCGATTGAGAAGAATCGGTTCTTATATTTGAAGTATCTTGGCCAAGTGTAGCCTTTTTGTTGGCACTTTTGAAACTTTCTAAAAAAAAATTTTTTTTAACAAATTGAAGTTTATCACCCATTAATAAATACACTAACAAGTAAAGACGAAAACTACACAAAAAATGTTCATTTGCTTGAAAATCCCAAAATTCTTATTGGAATGGTATTCCAATCTTCCCCTGGCGAGTTACACTCTCTAATTAATTTCTTTACTGCATTTAATGACCTACTGCTAGGCCATTTGACTCCATTTTTGTCAACCAACCAACCAAGATGATGGAACCACCTCTACTTGAGATTCCTGAATGAAGATGACTATAGCATACTTCTTGTATTCTGGAATCAGTAATAGTTATAAACTTAGAAGATAAACATTTGTTTCCTAACAAAGAGGAATTTTGTCTCAGATTTATTTTTAAAATTTAAAAATAAAATAATACAAATACAATTGCTCAAAATTTTTAACAATCATGTTTTTTCATGCAGATAAATCATTCTCATTAAGAAAAAGTCAGAAAGGAATAAATAATTGTTTTGAGATATACAAAGAGCTTTAATAAAAAATTTTGGAAGCTTTGTCTCTTTCAGATTCAAGTCCATGTTTTAAGGCTGTCTTCGCGAAAAAATGAAGCGAAGGGCTCCACCGAACCCATATTTTGGGGTAGAAAAAATTTGCTGATGATTACAAAATTTCATATGATTGTTTCAGAAATAGTTGAAAGCCGTTTCTGTTTAAAAATTATACGAAGGTCGAAGTAAATATTCAAAGAGGGATGTAATTAATAATTAAAAATGTATATTTCTTTTTGGAAAAAACATTTAACTGCTTTGAAACTTTGTGGCGATCTACAAAGTATCTTTTTCCACAATATATTGCATTATTTTGTTTGCATTGATACTTCATTATAATTATAAACCGAATAAATACATTGAAATCATTAAAATACTCTTTTTGTTCGCTAAGAGGCGCTGCATCTGATTCATTCGAATCAGTGAAGAAGTGAAATTTTCAGGCTTCGCGGTTTGGTCCCTTGTAGATTTTCTTTCGCCAACTTAAAATATAGAAACCCTGTTTAACCGCATGGGGTCAAGCTGAAACGGGACTTGAGTTTTTTTGGGATGTGTATGCTTGAGTGAGGGTAATTGATCCTGTTTCCATCGTTGTACAAAAAGGCTTCTGTTTGCAGTTACGTGGGTCTCCACACCTCTCCGCGATTTTTTTGCTATTGCGATAATATTTGTTAGATAATTTACTATATTCCGATATGTAATTAATAACTCGTACTCAATTATATAATTAGGAGCTAAGGTAATTTTAGTTTTTCCTGTTGATGTGACTTCCAAATAAAAACTGAGCTTGTTCGAATCCGTTGCACACTTCCATAATGCAATAATTCATTTTGGAAAAATGTTGCATGACAATTTTCTTAGGGTGTTAACAATTTTGTTAATTCTTTTTTCGACAAATATTACATCCAATTTCAATTCAGTAAACATTACTTACAAATTCATTACTGCGATAGACTCCCTGTCATCAAAAATTAGCGTGATCAAACAGTTTTTCTTCATTTTGTAAAGATTTCTTTTGGTAGTAAGACACTTATGGGTCTATTCTGGTACACCCGGTTGGGTTGGGAGACGTCACTTTTCCCGTTGTTAACGTGAGAGAAAAGTGATATCTCCCAACCCAACTGGGGGTACCAGAATAGACCCGTTAGAATAAAATACTTACAGGAGTGACATATTTTCTGAAATTCAATAGGGGACGGGAAGATCGATGGAATGTCGCGTATGTAAGGTAATATGGTTGGGGGAAAAATTAATAAAAACAGTTTAAAAGACAGTTTTATTGGTGCATTAAAAAGTAAATTATAGAAAAATTTTCTACCTTTTAATTTATATTCATAATTAAAAATCAATTTTTTCTGGAATTTTTACCAGTGAGCCAATCATATGGAATAAAAATTTGATGTAGTCGATTATTCATTTTTGAAAATATTAAAACAGTGTATTGTCATCGAGACTACAGAAATTAACAAAATTTTAAATCTGAATCCAGTCGTAAGTTAAAAGGCCGAAGCTAGTATGATTGGTACATTTGCAATAGGAATGCCAGTTCATACATCGCTGTGGTCATCTGATTCCGTTAGGAGATGAATGCAAGATAGTCCGCAATACAATTCGGGAACACATCGTTTATCCAGCAATTCAGATTGAGTCTAAATGTATCAATAGTTTAGTTGTTTCAAAACGGAACGTATTTATATAACATGAGGGCAGTAGCGAATCTAGGATTCGGGTCTGGGGGGGGGGGGGGCGGAGGTCATAAAAATTTTGTATTGTCGTGATGAAGGTAAAATCTGAAGGCTAAAGTAAACCAAAACTCTTTAACTTTACAGACTTTACTCACCTGACAATAAGAATCATAAAAAACAATACAATACTTTCGATAATTTAATAAAAATTACAATGAAATAACTAGTCAAAAAATGTCTTCGACCACGCCAAAGCTACAAGTACAAGTGGAATGACTACAAAAGTAGGAAAATTTTCGAGCCAGTCAAGCCAGAAAGTAATGTTGAAACGATTTTATTATTTTTTAAAAGAGATAAATTAAGAAAAATCAGGTTGTAATAATGTTAAATAAAATCAAGAATTCTGGCTTGGCTCTGGGGGGGGGGGGGCTGTAGCCCGACAGCCCTGGATTCGCCACTGCATGAGGGCTATTTCGGATGCTTCTGAATCGCGGTCACATGACGAGGACGGCAACTGGGCCAATACTTCCCTCTCCAAATTTTCACATCAATGATAGGATTTTTGACTCTCGACGCCAGATTGCACTGGATCTTCATACACAGCGGTTTTCGATGTTTTCCAATCTGGAACCATCCGTTCCCGAAGCCGACCCCTTAACACCAGGCCACTTCTGATACTCTTTTTTAGAGGAAGTAACAAAGTTTGAAATAATTATTAAATTTTATTTTAAAAAATTAGATCCTGAACATTCTTACATCCCAACTTTTATAACATGAAATATGACCACTCTAATGTTACATAGATTAATCTATCCGAAAAAATCATTGAAAATCTGTTCACGTGTTTGTTCTTATTCTGATTTTTATTATCAAGATCTTTTTATTTTTTACTTTATCTGTTGTTTTTAAAATTAAATTAATTATTTATACAATTCTATTTATCTTGAATTGTTTTCTGTTTGTAACGATGGACTTTTCGCTCACTCTCTGGTGTACTGGAGAAGGTGTGGGGAATTATTAAATTTAGGCAAAAGGCCGCTCGAGCGGAACCTTATACAGACAATTATATATTTCACTGCAATTTTTAAGTAACTGGTAAGGCCGCATAAAAGTCTCAAGAAAGCCGCACACGGCCTCAAGGCCACAGATTCCCCATCCCTGTGCCAGAGTTCTGAAATTTTGTATACTTATGTGCTATCGATGACAGTACACTATTTTAATATTTTCAAAACTTAAAATATCAGTTGATCGGTTAATTTAATTGCCTCTAAATGACATTTCTGGATCGTGCTGTTGTCATACATCTATTTCATCTGCTTACAAAAGCTTTACTATCTTTCATTGGTTAGAATTTGCGATTGACTTACGTTTTCTTTTAGGCATCGTTAAAACACAACTCCAAATCTCGTAATACCCAAAGTTATATATTTTCAATTAAAATATTACTTATTTATTATTTCTTAGGAAAAGCAGGTAAAGATGACAGGTGATATTTGCTGCAGCGATTTTTAAATCCAATTAAATAAGCTTTAGAATTCTTTAAGAACCAATGAAAACATTGCCAAACGATATTTGAAAAAAATAATAATAAACAGGGAAAATAATGGTGAAGTAATTACACCGTTGCCTAAGCAACTGAGTACCATTAAATTTGCTTTATTTCAAAATCGTCTGCGTGTCAACTTTTTATAAAATTTTGAAAAATTAAAAATTGAAGGAAAAATGTCACATATAAAATTGGCATCATTAAAAAGGTAAAAATTTGAACTTTATGATGGTATAAAAGTAAATTTCGGGGGATAATTTGCTCCGAACTTACAGCGGAAAAACTGTTTCGATTAATTTTTAATTAATTGACTGTTTAATTAACTTTTGCGCTTTGAAAAGTTGACAGTAATCTCCCCCTTGTCTTAATTAATAAGTGTGCAAAGTTTGGTTGAAATCAGTGTCTTGGTTTGGGAGAAGATGTGGAACGTGCATGCAAACCCACAATGACTTATTTATATTAAGATAAATATTATCTGCCATAACTTCAGAGATGTGTAGAATACAATGA
Source organism: Araneus ventricosus (assembly GCA_013235015.1). Taxonomy (NCBI): domain Eukaryota; kingdom Metazoa; phylum Arthropoda; class Arachnida; order Araneae; family Araneidae; genus Araneus; species Araneus ventricosus. The sequence continues at coordinate 2,443 of BGPR01007238.1, read as the reverse complement.
TATATTTTTGTTACGTAGGTATTCCTCCTACCCTCCCGTAAGAAAATCTGACATTTAAAGGTTGATTTATTTGTGTACCAATTATTAAGAATTTTGGAATTTCATTGCAGAAAAGTTTTTTTTATAGAATGTTTGTAATTACTTTTAAATTAAGTATTTCACCTAATGCAAAATTCTGAACTAGGAAAGCTAACTAATATTATTGATTTTAATTTGAATTCAATTTGCTGTTATTTACCATTACTGTTATCGAAACATCCATTATTCAAATTTTCAGGTACACATTTGGAATTGACTCCGTCATAAGCTTAGTTTGGAAAAAAATGCAATCATCAAAGTATATGCGTTTGTTTTCATTAAGTTTCTAAAACTAGCTAAAAGAAATATCTTTCATACAATTTTCCGACAGAACAGGAAGTTAACACTTTTGTCTGATCCTCCTTTATAGCCATAAGGCGCAAAGCACGACCCTCTCTTTTGTAATAGTAAGAATGCGAGGGGTCACTGCGGTATTTTTATGGGGGGTGGGGAACCCTTCAGTTCTTCTGAAGTGCCAGAAAGTACCATTTATTTCCTTTTTGGCAAAAAGGTTGTAAATTTGATGAAAACGATGACGTTACAACCAAGTAAATATGAGCGCCATCTTTTAGGAAATGACATTTCAGAAGATCAATATAATTTAGATGATAAAATACAAGTTAACTATATTCAGTACATTTTTAGAAAAATTACATGCATTATTTTATGTTTTGACAGTTAATACTAACAAAATGTTTAAAATAATAAATCAATTCAAACAAAAATAAATATCTTTTCATGTCGGAAATATTTTTGAATAAATCACACAACTGTGAACCTAAAAAGATTATACATTCAAAAACTGAATTAAACAGAAAATTTAAGAATTGGGTCTTTTGTCACATATTTCTATTACCAAGTTAGAAATTATTCAAGATATTTTAATTTCATGGAGAAATCGGTACATAAAAACCTTACATATAAAAACCAAATACTTTTTGTTTCAAATATTATATTTACATATTTTGATTAAATTTCTGAACATGCCAACAAAGACTATATACTGCCAGTTTAAAATGCATTTACTATTAAGTGCCTATTTCAATACCAAATTCATCATTACATAAAATCTGGTCAATATTTGAATGGTAACAATTTTAATTGGAACATTTCGCTTCTTACAAATTTGAAGATATACATGAATGAATCTTAGTTTATTTAGAATAACTTTTCGTATTTATAATTACAAGCCTGTTAGAATGGTCACATTTTTTACAATTTATTATTCGAAAATAGAATTCTATCTCAAACAAATGTTTTATAAAGGGAGTACTAAGGATACATACACAAATATATATACAGTGTGCCCGCTGAAGTCCGTTGTCACCCCAATAATTTCTGAACGGCAAGAGCTATAGTTATAAAAGTAGGGTCTAGGTGTAGTAAAGTTGCTATGCGCTACGCAAGAAAACCGTTTACAGCGCCACCTGGCGGAAAAATTCGGAGTTAGCGTTCTTATCTCAAAAACTGTACGATATACGGGAAAAAAGTCGATTACAAAGTTGCTCAGCATCATCGATTTAGTAAGAGAAGACGCCTTCCGTATAGTAATGTTAAAAATAGAGGGCGTTAAATGCATATTTGTTTGGTTCGCAACTCCCAAAATTGTAGCGCGACATAACGCGGAAGAAAAAAGAAAAGGAAGAACGTAATATCCGATTTTCTAGAGGATTTGCCGTTGTATGACCTCCGGAATGTATGGATCCAACACGACGGCGCCCCCCTCCGCACAAGGTATCAAGTGTCCAACAGTACATTCGGGACACATTCCAGCAACAAGTAATCGGGTATGGTGGTTACGCAGAATGGCCTCCACGTTCACCTGACCTGAACCCATTGGACTTTTTTCTGTGGGGATACATCAAACAGCGAGTGTATGCAACCCCTCCACCAACATTGCAGGAACTTCGAAACTGTATTACGGATGCTTGTGCCAGCGTGTCACCTGCCATGTTGTACAATGTACAGCGGGAAGTACAGTCCCGTGTCCAGATGGGGTGTATTGTTGCTGAAGGACACAATTTTGAGCATGAGAGATAAATGAGCCTCATTTCCGGCGAGTGCAGTTTTGTTCAACGCGATCAAACAAATATACGTTTTCTGCTTTTCATTTGTATCATTTTTGTGCGCAAGATGATTTTTTGTAATAAATGGATGATGCTGAACAACTTTGTAAGTGACTTTTTTCCCGTATTTTCGTACAGTTTTTGAGATAAGAACGCTAACTCCGAATTTTGCCGCCAGGTGGCGCTGTAAGCGGTTTCCTTGCGTAGCGCATGGCCACTTTACTATACCTAGACCCTACTTTTATGACTATAGCTCTTGCCGTTCAGAAATTATTGGGGTGACAACGGACTTTAGCGGG